>JANAVB010020599.1:6751318-6875106 GCA_029216955.1 Iris pallida | reverse complement strand
CTGTAATAGCAGCATGTTAAGATAGTCAAAATACAAGTATGCAAGATTTTTGAAAGGAGTCACAGGTAGTTCGAGTTTTTGTGAGAATCAAAACCTTACCCGATGTTCTTGCCTATACAGTACTCTTCTACTGTCTTCTTATCCATAAGACCTTGGTCGACTAATGGGTTATGGACCTCTAAATTTTGTATTCTGGATAATCTATTAGTGTCAGTCAATTTCCTCGTCGATAGGTCACAAGGACCACAGACTGCTAGATTGGAAGCATGCTACCAGCTTATAGAACTTTCATTAGTATTGGCTTTGGATCTTAGGGGACATACAGGGCATTTTTCTATCCTCTATAGTATCCTAAATATGTAATCACGTCTGAAGTTTTTACCGAGAATTATGCCTCACCCGTATACTCGGGCTGTGGTAACCCTTGGTTCCGTGATTCAGACGTGATATGCTATCAGATACTTTACCTTACATTGACACAAGGGTAACTACGATCAAAAGAGGACCACTAGCCATAGTTTTAGCAATATCTATATCCTAGATTTCTTAAACTAATTTCAACTCTAGGGGCGTGCTTCGCAGCGCGCTGCTGGCTGCAGTGTATCCATAGTCTCCAAAATTCAATAAATGGCGACAATGCACTGCTGTCCTGCCATCATGAGTTAACTAACATTCTTTTAACTATATCTATAAAAATTCCTGAGCTTCTAGAGATTCAAACAAGTCGACTATGAAATAAACGTAAGTATCTGTCAGTCATAATCCTTAGAATAAAATATAACCTGGAGGCAATAACTGAAGACAAAGAAATACAAACATTCTAATATTTATTCCATGTGTATTCAAACATTGAGGAAAAACTTTGTACCGAAACTAACTCGAGGTCCGTATATGGATAATCTAATCAGAAATTATATAAATAACAATCCTTAGGGCAAAATAGGAACTAAAGAGGCAATTCAGACTAAGATATGAGGATGATATCTAAGGGGCAAGAAATTGAACAATTTATCAAGGTTGGATCATTAATGAAGCTATGTCTCACCAAGTGAAAAATCTATCCACATTAAATTATATCGTCATATCAAGAGGTAATAGTGTACCATTGGGATCTGACAAACTATCAAAATCAATAACCCATCTACATTGCAAGGCCTAGACTACCCATCGGTAAATTTGTATAAGGGACTTCTAGTCCTAGTCACTCTCTTTCATTAAATTAATCCCTAACTCGTGAATGAGCATTTCTTAGTCGCAGGCTCGCAATAGTACGACTAACTTAAGTACTATCACGAGTTTGCATGATTTACAAAAACAGACCTGCATGGGCCACCATAAAAACTTGTCACGACCCACACCCTTTTTTTAAACAGATACGGGACGTGTCCAAGCCAGCCTACGCCGTAGTGTCGGCGGTAGAACGTTGTCACGGCCATGAAGATCAAAATCACAAATAATGCTCATTCACATAATTAATTTAACTTATATATTCATAAGTTTTACATTTGCAGAAAAATAAACTTGTACAAATATTTGAATGACTACAAGTCCACTATCTAGCTAGTCTCTAGGCTTTTGTCTGCAAGTACCCCCGTATCTCCCATGCTAAGTGAATCCACGGCTAACCTCAAAATATTGGTTTCCAGTCAGGAATGGAACGAGCACAATTCACTGAATGCAGTTTCAATATGAAAATGACTATACTACAGAGGTTAGCCTTTAGACATATGATTCATAAAACAATGAAGAAAAACAGAATAAAACTAAATACCAAAAAGTAAATGAACAACAAAAAACTCACCGACAGACAGACTAAAATACCTTTGATATGTGATCGGTCTCGGGACCATTACACGACACTGTCTACACTGTCTACACTTCTAAGTTATGTTGTCTACATTGTATAAAGTTACACTGTCTACATTGAATAATACAATAAAGAAATCACTGTTTACATTGTCTACTTTGCAATAATAAATTACTATTTACACTGTCTACTTTGCAATAATAAATTACTGTCTACACTGTCTACTTTGCAATAATAAATTACTGTCTATACTGTCTACACTGTCTAAGGTCAGATCGCACATCGTTGGTACTTCAACCTTACGACACAACAAGGAACAAAATCAACATATCTATCGACTAAACACTGGTGCATAGTAAAGATCAATACTGAAAACAAACAATAAACTGTACTCGCCTGTGGTCCTTTGCTGGTGAAACAGGTAATCCAAACCACTCAGTGTGCCACAATAGTCCAAACCCGTACAACCGTCTCCTGATGCTGAAATAAATATTACCAACGTTCTCAGAATAGTCAAAATAGCTAGAATTGCCTGTCCTTAAGTCCAATTCTGGATACAGGGGCAAAACGGTAATTTTGGGTCAAAATAGTGTCCGTCGTTGGACCCGCTTTGCACCGAAAAGCGTGCCAGAGTTAATGGTCTCTAAAGTCGTCAAACTACATGTCTACAGGTTCAATTTTCTTATACGGACCCAACCGTATGTCCAAAGTTGGATTCCGACGGGCCGTGCACAAAATCGCCCGTTGAATCGGACCGTGGGGCCCTGCAAAACGACGATCCGATCAACTGTTTCAGAATCGGACCTAACTTGGCATACAGGACCATAAAAATGATACGGTCCTGTTGGCGCAAGTTTCATCTCGATCTGATGAGCGTGCACAAAGTAATTGGGAAATTTGCACAGAGGCCGATACGGTAAATTTTGACGGATACGCATCAAATTCGTCGTGCACACGCAACCAATTTAAATTCCGTCAAAGCCCACACGACCACGAAGCCGTTACGCACCGTTTGATGCTTTCGGTTCACGACCACGTCGTCCGGATTGGCGGGACGCACGTCGTATCGAAGATTTTTTTATAAATTTTACAATTTTAAAAACAGGTTTTTTCGCCAAATTGGGAATCCGATTTCTCGACGTACAGTCGACGAAATCCAATTCTACAAAAAGGAATTCGAAGCCCTATAGGTTGACTATGAGATTATTCAATTAGGTTTTGTGTTTCCTATCAGGATCGACCAATTTTGGCCTCCCAATATAGGTGTCTGGATTCGAAATACTGTCATGTTTTGGACAGTTTTATGTTCGACTTTGCATCGAATTCCTCAGCAATTTCGTTTATCTAAAATAAAATAGATGAAGGAAGTCAAAGGTATATGGATTGGGGTCTTACCTGAGAAGATAGCTCGAAGAATCGTCGACCGTGCGCGGAGAAAACTCTAGGCGAAAGAGCTTTGATACGGTGCTGCCGCTGTCGTTTATATTTGCGCGCAGTCTTCGTGGCCGTGCGCGGCCTTGCCCGGCGACCGCCGGCCGTCCCATGGTGGCGCAGCAGCGGCGCGCGCGCGCGTCTAGGGTGGCACGGCATTGCATTTAGGTGAGGGATTAGGGTTTGCTCCCCTTACGTTCCCGACTACTCTATATATACACTGGTATATACAGTGCTCTTCTCGGTTGTGCGTATAGGGTCGGGTTTTGCTACCCCCTGTTGGGCTCGGTTTCAGCACATATGTTCTGCTGGTTACTTAGTTAAGCGCGGGCTTGGGGCTTAGCCCTGCTGGAAGGGTTTTAGTTATTAATATTTTTTTCTTTTTCTTTTTCTTTTTCTTTTTTTTTTTTTTTTTTATGAACTATACATATATATGTATATATTTATATATGTATTTCTATATATTCATATATATACTAATAATATCCATAAAACTCATTATTATCCCTTCCTAGCATAGGGCCTATTTACATAAATACGAATATATATATATATATATATATATATATATATATATATATATATATATATATATATATATATATATATATATTATAATATATATATATATATATATATATATATATATATATATATATATATATATAAATATATATAAAATATATATAATATATAAATATATATATATATATAAATATATATATATATTTTATATATATATATTTTATATATATATATATTTTATATATAAAAAAAAAATATATATATATATATATATATATATATATAATATATATATAACATTTATTTGACAAATAATATAACCAATAATATTAATATTAATATTATATAATAATAACCTCAATAATATCGATATAAAAATAATAATAATAATAATAATAATAGTAATAATAATAACGAAATGCAATAAATCAATAATGCGTATATACCATTTTGCACAGACTAATAATCCCGAAATGCACAAGGACCCATTATACAAAAGTCACTGAATAACACGAATAATAATATTTATAATGTTTAAATTACGGATACTTAGGAAATATTCGTTAAATCCTTAAAACGAAATACAACGCCCTCATACCAAATTCATCAGCACGAATGTCATTGGACGTGCCACATGATTACATGGGCTTGGGATCAGTTCAGGTCCAATCCAGGTTAAACTAGTATAACCGGTTTCCCTAAACTCAATAAGATAATTAATACTTAAATAAACCATCGGTAAGGGTTATGTCGCAACTCGGCCTGGTTTTCCTAGTTAGGGCATCACTATGGCTCGGCCTTCCTTACCAGGGCTAATACACTATTCAAAGCACGCACTGGCACTATCCGTGCCACGATTTCTAGTCACCTTGCACTCCAAAACTCTTCCATGGCTAAAGTCATCTACCTAAGTAATTATTTATAAATTTTCTAAAAGTCCCATTTAATCCAAATAAATAAATATTATCAAAATTCTGGGAAGAGGGGTTACAATAGCCATCTGCTTCAGCTTGTAAAAGTACCATTGTTTAAAGAAAATTGCACAGTGTTTGAACCACCCAACCCTGTTGGAAATTCTAAAGCCACCATACTAGCTCAATCCGAATTTTACTGACATCAAACTCAGGGACCAAGTCAACATACATATATCCAAATACTCAATTATGAGTTTTAAACAAGATCTTATATGAATAAACAAAACAACAACCAGTACTTGCAAATCTCATATTCAGAATATAAGTAAACCTTCCCAAAATTTAAGCAAAACTCAACTCAAAATCAGCCCAGTGCATTCTTATTTAAGGTTCGACATCCCAACTTCAGAAATATCAAACCCGGCAATATATAACCATAACTGAAGTTCACAATATAAACTCCTAAGATCAATCTTACAAATAAAAAACAAAACTTAGCTTATATATATATATATATATATATATATATTTATATATATATATATATATATATATATATATATATATATATATATATATATATATATATATATATATATATATATATATATATATATATATTTATATATATATATTACCTACAATAGGATTATCTAGAGTTTACTCCACACTCAAACCTTGCAGAGCTCAACACTGAACTGCAATGTCTAGCCAACCCGACCCCACACCCGATCCACTAACATACACAGAGTTGAAACAAAAGGAAAGTAGCATATCGCAAGACCAATCAGCATGATGCGAACCCGCGGTTGGAAAAGAACACTGCTATGCTCAATGAACACAACCCCAAGGTTCAACAATCTACACTTGGACACAATCGATCATAACACGAACAGGTACAAAAAGCCTTGGACACGATCCGATAGTCTTCCCAGTTTTCAGGTCCTGAAAAACACAACCATCAGAAAAAAAATGTTACCGAGCAATATAGTTAACGAGTAATTTGACAAATAGAAATTAAAATAAACGGGTTCCCAGGAGTAAGCAGTACAGAATTGAGTGACTGTCTGGAAGAAAGATTGGCACTTTCATGACCTCGGACTGTCAGGGAACCACCATTGGCAACAATAATGCCAGAAGATGTTAGAACAAGCCTAGTGTCTCAATCTCAAGCAAGTAATAATAGTCACAAGATGTTAGACCATCAGATATTCAATAGTAAGGCGTCCCATACATTTCATATATAGATGATCATGAAGCTAGTCGTACAAAATGCGAGGACTAGCAAAAGTTTCAATCATACATGATCAACCCTAGGATTTGTTAATCATATTACAGCCCTTTGGTAATAAGAAATATAAGTATTCAATACGAGCTAACACTTGCTCGGCAGCTAAATGCCTCAAAAGAATAATTTTATAATTAGAGTGGGAGAGCAAAATAAACCCACTCGTTGCCATAGTTTTTTCTAGTGTTCACCATATGGTTGGAAGGTAGGAAGACCCTCGGAAGCTACTCCGAAATCTGGCTATACAAGACCAGCTGGGTCAGACCCCAGAAAGAGCAAGTGCAACAAGGGAGGCTTCACTTAAGAACTAAAACCAGCATATTAGAACATAAGGACATAAATGAATAACAAAAGACACGCGTTAGAGAAAACAGGGTGATAAACGACAAGATAACTAAAGAACTATTCCGGTAACTGTAAAAGCATGGAAAATATGGGGTTCATGTGGATCACAATTTACCGCATATGTACTTTGGGCCAAACAGGTCCGCATAAAGGAGAGCCGTATGACAGATTCAACACCCTATGCGACCCGTCGACAGACAGACTGATTCGAGCCGCAGAAGAAAGATATGCGGCCAAGTAGATCAGTTCGTTTGATAAAGCTGACAAGTTCTGTCAAAACTAACAAACATAACAGCTCTGACACTCTGACAAAAAGATAAGACGTGAGACGTCACCAAAAGCAGGGTTCATATGCTTTCATGTGGCCAGAAGGAGTGTTACCCAAGCCGCATGAACCTTATACGGCTCAAACATATGCGGCGACAAAGTCTCCGAACTTCATGCGGCTAAGGATGACTGTGACCCAAGCCGCATGAGCTTTATGCGGCCCCAAAATACAGAATCTATGCGGCTTAAAAGTTCTTAAGCTATATGTGGGCTAAGGAAGATTGCGACTTAAGCCGCATGAGTCTCAAGAGGCCCCACATGGTCGAAAACTGAGAGACTCATGCGGCTCAAAATGATTCCTATCCTGCGATAGGATACGTGGCAGGCTGACCAAGTCTCAACCACCCAGATTTTCTGCAACAAAATCCTAACAAATTAACAGCTGGCGGCCAAAGAGCGGGTCTTTACGTGCTGATTAGCCATGTGGCCACAGGCTATCTATGCGGCTCAAAATACATACCTAAATAGCAGGGTGCCACAACCCTGCAAAAGGCTGGCTACCTTCGAAAGACAACTTCTTCAAGAGCTAAAGATAGTATTAGATAGTCCACGGAGTAAGGCAGAGTTGATACACTTTCCCCAGCCTCCATCGTTATCCCCGAGAATCAAAAACTAAACAATTGTACTTGGATTCTTTCTTAGGATTTTTTTAGGCTTTTCTTTGTACAAGCGAGTTTGTAATCAATTTCAGTATTTCCGTAATACCTGTCTTTGATTTTTAATGGCAAACACGAAGACGACTCTGCTGGGGACGTCCTTCTCTTCTGATGAGAAGTTGGTGATGCAATCTGACGCGTCCAAGCTCGGCTCTACACAGCAGATGCTTGCGGTTTGTTTTGATCAACAAGCCTTCGAAGAATTGCTCTCTGAAGAGGGCGCCAGCCCGTCACAGAAGCGAGCCAACCCAAAGAGGACTTGTAGGACGTCGGCACACAAAATTGTTGCCCCCGACCAAGTTCTCGAAGAAGCTCCTTCTGCAGCCCAAGACGGTGACCAAAGCTCTCCTGCGGCTTTGCTTCCGACCGCATAGGACCCAACTGTCCCCAAATCCAGCAGTAGAAAATACTACGATAATGAGGTTTTAGGGACACAAGGGAAATCCATACGGACAAAGAAGAAGCCGCATAAGAGAGATGGGTAGTCTATCCATAAGGCAGCCAACTCTGGCCGCAGGCAGACAACTCATGCGACAGCCAACTCTGGCCGCAGAAAGATGGCCCATGCGGCAGCCAACTCTGGCCGCAGGAAGGTGGCCTATGCGGCAGCCAAATCTGGCCACAGGATGATGGCCTATGCGACAGCCAGCTCTGGCCACAGGAAGATAGCCCATACGGCAGCCAAGCCTGGCCTCAGACAGGATATCTCATACGGCCCTGTCAGAAGCTCTGTGTTCAACCGTCTCTCATGCAGGCTCGACTCCATGCAGCCCATTGAGAATGTGGGATGTATCAATCTGGACCCTTTTTACTGTGTGCCTTCGAGTGCTAAGTCAAAGAAGTCTAGGGCAGTACGGGCCGAACAAGCCCAGTCAACTGTCCAAGTTGCTGACTGGCAGCGGGCCCCGTTAACTGTTACACGGGCTCCTGATGGAAAGTTGTACAGAACCACCCGCGTCCAGTCCCCTAGGGCTAACGGACTGGGTGGGCCTTTAAAGTCTCCCTCCAACGATCCAGAGCAAGTACTTTTACTAGCCTCGGATCAGATAGCAAACATGATACCTAAGCACCTGTGCGCTCGGGATACCCGAGTCCACAAGTTTAGTGCAAAGGTAGGTCAGCTTGCTACCAACTTGCATGAGGTGATTACTCACAAACGCAAGGTGGCAACATTGGCATGCGATGAGTCCCTCTCGGGACGTCGTTGCACCCAAGTCATCATCAACTGCTGCTGCGACAAATCGACAGCACCTGAAGGTCGGTAGTCTATTTTCCAACGACTGCAGCAGCCAGCACCTGTCCGACAACAACTCAAGAAACAGGTGTAAATTTCGGAAGACGAGGAGTTTCCTTTCGCTTCCTGTAATTCAACTCAGAAGCTTCCTCCTTGCAAGAAAGGAAAGAAGACGGGCTCTTCCGGCCCGGCAATCTCGGCCAGTATTGTAAGGAAACTTTTATCTGGAGGGTTGCCGCCGACAACCACAGGGGATGTCTATTTAGACACTCGATCCAAAAAGAAACTTCCATCACCCAGGGGTGCACCTTCAGCCTCCTTGAGAGCAGATGAAGCTGGGGGTAGAAGTCCCCTCAATATATGCGACAACCCGGTGGACCAAGAGCACACACAGGAGGTAGATAGCCCCCAGAAATGTGCAACAGACTTGGACTCTCCTGAGGGTCGCCACCCTCGCCAAGACGATGCGGCTTCCTGTACAGAGGGTAGCACCCCTTTCGAGTCCGAGGAAGAAGACATTCCGACTTTCCTCGACGATTTTTCTGTACAATGGTACAGCATAGAAAGCACCTCTGCTATGATCCCTTCCATATCTACCCATGTGAGGACAGTCTTTATGGCTGACGACGATCATGAAGTCCCTACCGACCGACAACATCTAGAAGTACTTGAAGCCATGCTCCTATCCTTGGTCAAGTCTGTAGACGAAATCAAAGCTGCCTTGCCAACTCAACCAGCAAGGACGCCGGGGAAAACAAGTTTGGGACCCACAGTCAACGCGGAATCCAACACAACCGCCCCTTCTTTGGGTGATGATCCCTTAGGAGCATCCGTTCCCTCAGCTGCAGATGAAGCCAAGGAGGCAAGGAGGGAAGTCCAGGAGCTTCGAGCAATGTTCAATGCCCGAGACTCCGCTCGGGACCTCAGAATATGGCGGCCGAATCCCGTTGCATGGAGAGACGTAACTTTTTCACCATGGTACAAGCCGTTTCATATCGATTCATATGACGGAAAGACCTCTGCTAGTAGGTACATGACCTACTTTGAAGTCACAACCGACCACTTGCCACATAGTGATGCCATCCTCACACGATTATTCATCGAAGCATTGAAGGGGATCACGTTCGACTGGTACTGCAACCTTTCCGACAACTGTATCCATTCTTTTTACGGCTTCAAGCACATGTTCCTGGAGAGATTCTACGAAGTGGGGCATGATGTGACGATGTCATATCTCATGGATGTCGTTCAGGGAGAGATAACAAGGAACTATATCGAGCGGTTCCGCCACACCGCAATGAGATTGCCCCAAGACAATCCCGAAAGCTCCTTAATTGAAATCTGCTAGAAGAAGTTGCTCCCCACAATTAGCCTCTGGATGGGTGACGATCAGTTCAGGGATTGGACGACCTTCATCATAAGTGCTACCAATGCAGAGGCAAAATTGAAAAAGGCTCGCCAGTTGGGATTACACATCCCAGATGGAGAAGATAAGGGCAAACATCCTGGTCCTACCTCCAGCAACAACAATAGTGGCGGCACCTCCAACCGGGACAATAAAGAAAAACATGCCATGGTCGCTGATGCGACCCAGAAGCCCGAACAAAAATAGACGAAAGGTCAGTGGCCCAAGGTGAATTACTTATTTGAAGATAGTCATGTCAAACCTATCTTCTATATACTCTTACAAGGGGGTAGGATCTAGCTCCCTCCACCAAGGTGCAAGCCCCGAACGGTAGAAATAAAGGACCCAAAATATTATCACTTCCACCGCTATGTCCATCATTCCACTCATGACTGCTTTCAATTAAATCGGTACATCCAGAGTCTTATCGACTCCAAAGCTTTGTCGATAGACTTTGAAGAGGTTAACCGTGGCGACGAATATGGTGTCAATTCAGTTTGGCGACTTCCCTCCAACAAGCACTTCAGACGGGGTAATACTTGTCCCACAGGCAACGATGGAGGTTACCAATCTTCCACCCGTCCGGAACCAGACATCTGGATTGGTACCTCTCACCACATCGTGAGGAGAGATCATGTCGGTACATCCAGACTTAGCGCCCGAAGTTACCCAGGAGGTGTCGTCTTCTACCAACAAAAAAAAGGGCAAAAAGTCTAGATCCTGCCATACAACTCCAACCGAAGCTAAGGAAGCGGCATCCGTTGTTACCCGGTCTGGAGCACAAGTCCAGTCCACACGGGACAGTTCAGTCGAAGATCCTCAGCCGGCAACGTTGTCTTCCTCTGATGTTTCAAGGCCATCTCAGCCTCCACTGGCGGATAAGCCCAAGCCAAAGAAAACCCGCTTCGACAGGCTACTCCGTAACGATGTACCTCAGGGACTGGAGAGACCTTACAACTTTGACATATTAGCCCAATTGGCTAATATGCTAGAAAAGTTGTCGTTATACGAGCTCCTAAGGCTCTCCAAGGATCTTCGTGTCGCATTGAGCGAAGCACTCCAAAATGCTGACGCCTACTTAGCACAGGTCAAGCCTCTAGGGGAAGACCCGTTAGCAGATCTACAGGGCAGCAATGGCACAGATGCAATGCCCAACATCGTATTTACTCCACAGGACATGTTGATCAAGTCTAATTTGCATGATCGCCCCTTATACTACACTGGATACATAGGCGACATCAAGGTGGATCGGATGCATATCGACCCTGGCTCGTCAAAAAGCATTATCCCGAAAAGCTTGCTCCAACTTCTTAGCATCCCTATGCACCGGTTAGCGGCGACCAACACTGCCATTAGCGGTTTCAACTCGGGAATGAGCTATCCCTTAGGGAAGATCCGATTGAAATGTCAGATTGGTGACCTGAAGACGGAGGTTACCTGCTACGTCTAGATGCAGACACCTCCTACAAAATGCTCATGGGATGTCCATCGATACATGACTATATGATCGTGCCATCCACCCTTCACCAGTGCTTCAAGTATGTCAGTAAGCACGGCTTCGTGAAGACTGAATTTGCCGACATCGATCCCCTCAAAGGGGTTGAATCTTATTACTCTTCGGAGGCTTGTCTATATGACGAATCCAGAAAACATGTAACTGACGAACTGGAGGCCATCACACGGCCATAAGAACCCTTGAGAATTCATCTCCAAGCCCGTAAACCGGGCAAGACCGCACCCCTCGTCGCAACTTTGCATAAAGAGGTGCTCGGTTCTCCTGCCTCATCTACGCAGTTGGAACCAATGGTCATCCGGTTCCCGAGATCCAGCCATGAGCCAAAACCTGTCAAAAGGCCGATGGTGATCCGATTGCCGAAATCCAATCAAAGGCAACAAGAAGATGCGAGGCCCTCTGCAACGTCGATGGTGATCCGATTGCCAAAATCCACTCAAAGGCAATCGGAAGACACAAAGTCCCTTGCCGAGCCAATTGTCATCCGTCTTCCCAAGACGAGTCGGCAACCAAGTGTCGATCCAACACCCTCAGGCAAGTCAATGTCACAAGCTGAACCCTTGGTGGTCAAGTTGCCCAAGACAGTATCCCGACCTCTAAGCTCGCAGGGGGTAGCCGAAGAGGACGTAGAACTCGCCAAATACCTGGTTACACAGGTGGATAACCCCTCTCCTGATGATGTAATCCCTGTGGGCAAAATTCCTTATTTCATCAAAAAGAGGCTGCGTTTAGACTATTCCGAGTATGATAAGCCTAATCTAATGTATACTGTACGGGACTGTCTAGACGTTAGCCTGTACACACGGGTAACAACCGTACATACCCCAAATCAACTTGCTCCTATTAAAGTCGCTTACATCCTGGTCCCAGACAGAAGAGGATGGGATCACAAGATCATCTTTGGCCGAAAAGAAGGTCCTTAATCTTTCACGCCACAAGAGTTCGATCTCGGACCCGACGCTGGAAGATTATCGCTCTACCTGTATAGTCTTCAAGCCAAGTACTTCATGCAAAAGCAGGAATACGACATGGAGGCTACCCCGGGTCTAAACCACGGCAGCGATCGACGATTGCCTCTACAGCCGTCGGCACTGGCAGGGAAACCTCAGGACTATTATCACAAATCCAGACATGGCCACGGGTATGTTACACCACTAACAACGCCCGAAAGTTCCGATGAAGAATGCGAGTGGCATTATCAATCGTACGAATCACCCACTTACGACTCCGATAGCAACATTGGAGATATATTTAGACAGACGTTATCTATCAACATGACATCCGCTGATATCGAAGAGGAAGACAAAGATCTACTCGAACTACTTGAGTTGGAGCCGTGGGTCCAGCAACTAGATGCACAATAGGAGAAACACTTTAAACTTCGTGATCCTTCCACTGAGGATGAGGTCATGCAAATTAACCTTGGTAAGGAATCCTCTCCAAAGCCAATCTTCGTCAGTAAAAGCTTGACAGACGACGAGCGGGAGTCGTTGTTGCAACTCGTCAGAGAATACATCGACGTATTTGCTTGGAGCAATGAAGACATGCCAGGGCTAAATCCCGAGATCGTACTTCATAAGCTCAATATTTATCCGGACGCAAAACCAGTCAAACAACAGCAGCGACGGTTTCGTCCAGACATCATGAACTCCATTGAAGCAGAAGTAAACAAGCTTATAGCTAGCAATTTCATCCGTAAGAGCGGCACCCAGACTGGGTAGCCAATGTAGTACCAGTCATCAAGAAGAACAAAAAGATCCAATATTGTATCGACTTCCGCAATCTGAATGCGGCATGCCCTAAGGATGAATTACCTCTTCCGATCACCGATATAATGATCGATAATACGTGTGGCTTCGAGCGCATGTCCTTTATGGATGGCTTTTTAGGATATAACCAAATCAAAATATCTCCTGATGACGAGAAGCATACGTCATTCCGAACACCGATCGGCGTGTATTGTTATACGGTCATGCCCTTCGGCCTAAAGAACGCCGGTGCTATATATCAACGGGCTATGAGTGTCATCTTCAGAGATCATTTGTGCAAGACGATGGAGTTTTACGTTGACGACATCGCCGTCAAAAGTTGCTCTAAAAATGATCACTTACATGATTTGAGAACAGTGTTCGACCTCATGCGAGCGCAGAACCTGAAGATGAATCCCACCAAGTCTTTCCTGGGCGTGTCCAGCGGAAAGTTCTTGGTCTTTGTCATTACTTCCCGGGGCGTTCACATAGATCCCGACAAAACAAAAGCAATCCTGGAGATGAGTCCACCGAGGAACCTCCGTGAACTCCACGGCCTTCAGAAAAGAATAGCCTATATCAGAAGGTTTATATCTAACCTCTTAGGGCGATGTCAACCCTTTACTCAACTCATGAGGAAAGGTGTCTCTTTCATATGGAACGGGGAATGTCAACCTGTCTTTGATGACATTAAGGAGTACCTGATGAATCTGCCAGTTCTGGTAGCCCTGATTGCCGAAAAAACCCTTCCTGCTCTATGTACGAGCGATGGAACACTCCTTCGGTGCTTTGCTAGCACAGATTAATGACGCGGGACATGAACAAGCCATTTACTACCTCAGCCGGATGATGGTAGGACCGGAACATAGGTACACCGTCGTGGAGAAGGAGTGCTTTGCCCTAGTGTTCGCCATTCAGAAAACACGATACTATGTGACAGGGCAGACCATCCATATTATTTTACGAGTTAATCCTCTCAGGGTTCTCATGACCAAGCCAGGCGCACTCAGTTCTCGTCTAGCCACATGGGCGATACTATTATCCCCATACGATATGGTTTTTGTTCTGCAGAAGGCTATCAAAGGTCAAGCCCTGGCTGACTTCTTAGCTGCCCCTCCAGGCTCAGAAATAGCCAAAAATTATAAAGAAATCCCCGACAAAGTCATCACCTCAAACATGACTTCGCATGATGCCATTTGGCGAATGTTCTTTGACGGTACTTCAAGAACGGGGCTAGAAGGTGATATTGTCACTGGAGTCGGGGTGGTATTAATTTCTCCCTCTGGGTTGGTAGTCAATCGGGCATATTCTCCTACAGAACCCTGTTCAAACAACATAACCGAATATAAAGCTTTAGTCATCGGACTCCAACTCGCAAAAGAAGTGGGGATCAAGTACCTAGAAGCATATGGCGACTTACAGTTGGTTGTTAACCAGATCCGAGGTTCATACGAGGTTCGCAACGAGGACCTGATTCCCTACTATCAGACAACAATTGCCATCATTACAACCTTGGAAGGGTTCTTTATAGAGCATGTTCCTAGGCTCCAAAATATCGAAGCCGATGCCCTAGCAGGCCTCGCCGCTTCCTTGGTACTTCCAAATGATACTCATCATCTAGCCGACGTGATAGGCCATGAGCTGGTCTGTCCCAAGAACAATCTTCAACTGGATACGAGTTACTCCGTCCAGATAACCAACGACATACAAGACTGGAGATGTCCGCTCATCGACTTTGTAGTCTATTGAATTCTGCCAGAGAATATGAAGGAAGCAACTTCAATCAGAAGACGCTCTCTCAAATTCTTTTATGATATGGAGACGAAAATATTGTATCGACGATCCTACGATGGGATACTATTAAGATGCCTGTCAAATGCAGAATTCAAAGAAGCCTTACGTGAGGCTCACGACGGCGCTTGCGGGGCTCACCAACCTGGCCCAAAATTGTAAGGTCGTCTCCGCCGGATGGGTTATTACTGGCCCACAATGGTAGCAGATGCAGTTGATTATGCAAAGAAATATAAAGCTTGTCAGATCCATGTAGATTTCATACATCTGCCATCCGAATTCTTGCACCCGACTGTGGTCTCTTGGCCATTTGAAGCATGAGGAATGGACATCATTGGACCAATCACCCCACAGTCGTCTAGGGGCATCGGTTCATACTTGCAATCACCGATTATTTCTCCAAATGGACGAAAGTTGTTCCGCTGGAAGAGGTGAAGACATCGAACGTGATTACCTTCATAAAACATCACGTCATCTACCGATTTGGACTGCCCCGGAGGATTATTTACGACAATGGTCTGCAGTTCGCAAGCCACGCTTTTTATCGATTTTGTGATAAGAACCAGATTTAGAACATAGCCTCGAAAGCATATAACCCATCGGCTAATGGTCTGACTGAAGCTTTCAACAAAACCATAATCAAACTCCTCAAAAAGTTCGTGTCGTCAAATAAACGCGACTGGAATAAAAAGCTTGGCGAGTGCTTATGGGCGTGTCGCACCACGATTCGGACGGCTACAGGAAATATACTGTTCTCCTTGGTTTACGGGAGCGAGACAGTCCTCCCATTGGAGACTCAGATCCTTTCACTCCGAGTGGCCCTTACTTACCGGTTAACGTCGGACGATAACTACCGTCGACGGCTACAAGAGTTGGAAGCGCTAGACGAGAAGCGTTTACAAGCTCAACAAAGCATAGAGCTGTACCAAGCGCACATCTCTCGGGCTTTCAACAAGAAAGTCAAACAGAGAATATTCCAAGTTGGTGATCTCGTCTTAGCCATTCGCAGACCAATGGTCATGACTCACATGATCTCCGGCAAATTCCAGCCCAAATGGGAGGGTCCGTTCATCATCGAGACCGTATTCTCCAACGGTACGTACCGTCTTGCAAAACAAAATAGAGACTTGCTTATGATGCCCATCAACAGCAAGTTTCTCAAGAAATATTATGTCTAAATGACATCTTCCAATTATCTCTCAGATTGTGAGTTATGTACCCTCTGGTATCGCTGAACTTACACTCTGACCTCAAATCTCCCAGATTGTTGAGTTATGTACCTTCAGGTACCACTTAACTTACTCTCTGACTACTCCGAGTAGATTCATATCTCATCTCCTGGACATATCTTTGAACTTCCACATTAAACGCTTTTTTTCCCCAGAGTTTGCCTCAAAATCTATTATCCGCACCACCAGTGCGCAGAAGGGTAATAGGTCCATAAAACTTATCCTAATCTATTACTCGCACCATCGTTGCACAAAAAGGGTAATAGGTCCACAAAATTTCCCAACGGGAAAAGCAACCACGTCCATATTACCTCTGAGTTGTTTTCCCGTCCATCACAAACAAATCATCCAATACATAGAACTTCCACGTTGATAGCACCTCTGAGTTATTCTGTGTATCCCCATTAGGCCTACTCCTACCACGTCCTCATTACCTCGGAGTTGGGAGGCTCTACTTTAGACCCATATTTACCACATCCTCATTACCTCTGAGTAAATAAGTTGGTCTCATCTCCACTTATTATCAGTACTCGCGTCGCCAGTACACAAAAAGGGTAATAAGTCCACAAAAGTTATCATAATCTATTACTCGTACCATCGGTGTACCAAAGAGTAGTAGGTCCACAAAATATCATTCAAATCTATTTGCTCGCATTTTCAGATGCACAAAAGGGTAATAGGTCCACAAAACTCCCCCAGTGGGATGTCCTTTATCAAACACAAATGCTGTATTAGGCCCTCTAGTACAAGCACCACAAAATACTACAAAAAAAGAATGGAGTGAACGTATTCTGTTTATTCAAAATCAGTTACATTCATAGGACTACATCAACAGCAGAAAACAAAGAAAGAAAAATCTAGCAATACATAGTTTGGTCAATTTGACAGCACTTTGCCTTCACCAAAAAGCACTTTCATGGCCCTCGAAAGAAGTCATGTTTTACTGCTGAGAAGCAAACAAGGTTGTTGAATCACCAAGGAGGTGCCTGGAGGAGGGCAAATATAGCATGCTGTTCTCCCCTCCGTATTGCAGATACCTTAGCCCCCCTCCTCCGAAGGACCATACCTTCAAAACAGCATCCCTGATGGTGGTTTCGCCTACTTGGAGAGCCATAAAGACAGGACGTTCATGATGACGCCTGACCACCGTCCAACTCTCCGAGGCATAAAGGCTCTTCCTACCACCTGGGGAAAACTCTTCCGAAGCATGAAGTGTTATGAGTTGTTTGATTATATGCCAAAATGGCGCAGGGAAAACTCTTCCAAAGCATGAGGAGTTTTGAGCTGTCTGATGTATGTGTCAGAATGGTGTATTTTTACTCTATCGTCGACACCGATCATGGAGAAGTTTGCTAGCAGATCCCTACAAAATATGGAAAAAGGGGCTTAACACCGAAAAGAAAACAAAGGACTATATTTTTTCAGTTATGCAGCCTAGCCAGTTATGCGGCCTAGCCAAACAGAACTCATGCAGCTCAGTCATAAAAGTGCTCATGCAGCTCTGTCATGAGGTACTTATGCATTTTTTTTGCAGCTCAGGCATGAAGTACTCATGCGGCCCAAAGTTATGAGGTCGGCTCAGTCATGAAGTACTCATGCAGCTCAGTCATGAGACACTTATGCGTCTCAGTCATAAAATACTCATGCGGCCCAATCATAAAGTACTCATGCGGCTCAGTCATGAGACAATTATGCGGCCCAGTCATACAGTGTTCATGCGGCCCAATCATAAAGTGCTCATGCAGCTTAGTCATAAGACACTTATGGGGCTCAGTCATGAAGTGTTCATGCGGCTCAGCCCATGCGGCCCTATCATACAAAACACATGTAGTCCAAATAAGATAGGGCATGCATCGACCAGGCTTGAAGCACAGAGGCAGTATATAACTGGCTCGCGCATAAAATATGTGATATGGCCATTCAAACTTTCAGTCGTTGGCTTCTTACCATCCTTACTCTTGATAGGGAGTTGCACGTCGGTACGAATGGAAGGAGAGTCTGCCGCTCTCGACGGAGAACCAAGTCCCTTCCCTTTGGCCGTCGTACCAGTCGACTTGGAAGCTTTTGGAGCCATAGCAAAAAGTATGATGAAGTCAAAGGAGAAGAAGGTAGAAAAAAAAATCTCTCTCTGATTGACCCCTATTTATAGAGTTGCTAAAAAGTGCCTCTTCGATTCTCGAGATCATTAAAGATAATGACGACATTTGGGGACTTTATCCCTAATAACCGTCGGCTTTATCTTGAAGAGCGCCTCTTCGATTCTCAAGATCATTAAAGATAATGTCGACGTTTGGGGACTTTATCCCTAGTAACCGTCGACTTTATCTCGAAAATAGATCCACAACCAAAAGATAATGTCGACGTTTGGGGACTTTATCCCTAGTAACTGTTTGGCGACTTAAGCCGCATGAGTCTCATGCGGTCCCATATGGTTGAAAATTGAGAGACTCATGCGGCTCAAAATGATTCCTATCCTGCGATAGGACACGTGGCAGGCTGACCAAGTCTCAACCACCCAGATTTGCTGCAACAAAATCCCAACAAATCAATAGCTGGCGGCCAAAGAGCGGGTCTTCACGTGCTGATTAGCCACGTGGCCACAGGCCATCTATGCGGCTCAAAATACATATCACTATAAATAGCAGGGTGCCACACCCCTGCAAAAGGCTGGCAACCTTCAAAAGGCAACTTCTTCAAGAGCTAAAGACTGTGTCAGATAGTCCACGGAGTAAGGCAGAGTTGATACACTTTTTTGAGCCTCCACCGTTACCCCCGAGAATCAAAAACTAAACAATTGTATTAGATTATTTCCTAGGATTTCTTTCTAGGATTTTCTTTGTGCAAGCAAGTTTGCAATCAATTTTAGTATTTCTGTAATATCTATCTTTGATTTTTAATAGAAAACACGATGGCGACTCTGATGGGGACGTCCTTCTCTTCTGATGAGAAGTTGGTGACGTAATCTGATGCGTCCAAGCTCGGCTCTACACAGCAGATGCTTGTGGTTCGTCTTGACCAACAAGCCTTCGAAGAATTGCTCTCTGAAGGGAGCGCCAGCACGTCACAGAAGCGAGCCAACCCAAAGAGGACTCGCAGGACGTCGGCGTGCAAAACTGTTGCCCCCGACCAAGTTCTCGAAGAAGCTCCTTCTGCAGCCCAAGACGGTGACCAAAGCTCTCATGTGGCTTTGCTTCTGACCGCAGAGGACCCCACTATCCCATAATCCAGCAGAGGAAAACACTATAAGGCTAAGTTTTTAGGGGCACAAGGGAAATCCATGCGGACAAAGAAGAAGCCGCATAAGAGAGATAGGCAGTCTGTCCATGCGGCAGCCAACTCTGACCGCAGGGAGACAACTCATGCGGCAACCAACTCTGGCCACAGGCAGATAAATCATACAGCAGCCAACTCTGGCCACAGGAAGACAGCCTATACGGCAGCCAACTCTGGCTGCAGGAAGATAGCCCATACGACAGCCAACTCTAACCACAGGAAGATGGCCTATGTGGCAGCCAGCTCTGGCCGCAGGAAGATAGCCCATGCGACAGCCAATCCTGGCCTCAGACAGGATGTCTCATGCGGCCCTGTCAGATATTCTGTGTTCAACAGTCTCTTCTGCGGGCCCGACTCCATGAGGCCCATTGAGAATGTGGAATGTATCAATCTGGACTCTTTTTACTATGTGCCTTCGAGTGCTAAGTCAAAGAAGTCTAGGCCAGTACAGGCCGAACAAGCCCAGTCAACTGTCCAAGTTGCTGACTGTCAGCGGGCCCCGTTAACTGTTATACGAGCTCTTGATAGAAAGTTGTACGGAACAACCCGCGTCCAGTCCTCCAGGGCTAACGGACAGGGTGGGTCTTTAAAGTCTCCCTCCAACGATCCAGAGCAAGTAATTTTACTAGCCTCGGATCAGGGAGCAAACATGATACCTAAGCACCTGTGCGCTCGGGATACCCGAGTCCACAAGTTTGGTGCAAAGGTAGGTCAGCTTGCTACCAACTTGCGTGATGTGATTACTCATAAACGCAAGGTGGCAACATTGGCATGCGATGAGTCCCTCTCGCGACGTCGTTGCAACCAAGTCATCATCAACTGCTGCTGCGACAAATTGGCAGCACTTGAAGGACGGTAGTCAGTTTTCCAACGATTGCAGCCAGCACCTGTCCGACAATAACTCAAAAAATAGGTGCAAATTTCGGGAGACGAGGAGTTTCCTTTTACCTCCTGTAATTCAACTCAGAAGGTTCTTCCTGGCAAGGAAGGAATGAAGACGGGCTCTTCTGGCCCGGCAATGTCGGCAAGTATTGCAAGGAAACTCTCATCTGGAGGGTTGTCGCCGACAACCACAGGGGGTGTCTATTTAGGTACTCGATCCAAAAAGAAGCTTCCAGCACCCAGGGATGCACCTTCAGCCTCCTTGAGAGAAGATGAAGCTGGGGGTAGCAGTCCCCTCAATATATGCGACAACCCGTCGGACCAAGAGCACGCACAGGGGGTAGAGAGCCCCAGACCTGCACAACATACTTAGACTCTCCTGAGGGCCGCCACCCTAGACAAGACGATGCGGCTTCCTGCACAGGGGGTAGTACCCCTACCGAGTCAGAGGAAGATGACATTCCGACTTTCCTTGACGATTTCTCTGTACAAGGGTACAGCACAGATCAACCCTAGGATTTGTTAATCATGTTACAGCCCTTAGGCAGACAAGAAATATAAGTATTTGACACGAGCTAACACTTGCTCGGTGGCTAAACGCCTCAAAAGAATAATTTTATAATTAGAGTAGGAGAGCAAAATAAACCCACTCGTTGCCATGGTTTCTTCTAGTGTTCACCATCTGGCTGGAAGGCAGGGAGATCCTCGGAAGCTACTCTGAAATCTGGCTATACAAAACCAGCTGGGTCAGACCCCAGAAAGAGCAAGTACCACAAGGAGGCTTCACTTAAGAACTAAAACCAGCATATTGGCACATAAGGACATAAATGAATAACAAAAGACACGAGTTAGAGAAACAGGGTGATAAACGATAAGATAACTAAAGGACTATTCCGGTAACCAAGTTACAACTCGAAAACCAAACAAGGACCAGGGTTGTAACCTTTCACCTGAACAGAACTTAGTCTCTAACCAATTATTGATAAAGTAAAGCAAAAACAAGCATGTCCTGAGATAGCCATGTACTGGATCTAGGCAAGACTAGACAAGATAGGACTCCATCCATCATTCACGGCCAAGCAAAGAGTACGGCTTGATACTTTGACTAACTAGGGTTATCACAAGCCTAGTTACAAGCAAGATACAATGAGATATTCCCACAGTCACAAGCCCTGCAGCTATCCAGTTATCCTTCTGTATGTTGAGAGTTGTATTAGGTGGATACATCGCCCAGAAGACAAATATATCCTATGGTGACTTGGGGGTGCAACACATGACAGTGTGCTGGAAATGCGCCCTACTCGATGCCAGGCTATAAGTCCAATTAAAGCACCCAGATAACGGAATTGCCTGTGACTGGAAACTCTCTTTATGAACTACTTGATCAATCTAGTCATTAACCTAGTCAGATTCAGTATGAATCCCTGACCGTGGTAACCAGGAATCCATGTCCTATACATGATGCAAGACATGACATGTAGCTTATACAAGCACAAACACCTACGGTGTCAAGACAAGAGTTACTTAGTAAGTCAAAATAGCCGTCGCGACAGCATATCAAGATTTTCTTGTTATGTTACTTATCAAGTCAAGAGTGCGTCACAACGGACCACCATCAAGAATTATATTGCCAAGTTACTTATCAAGAGTGCACCACGATGGGTCACTATCAAGATTATCATGTCGTGTTCATGTTATCATGTACGTGCCAGATTCAAGTTACCAGCTCAAGACTATCAAGTGTCAAGTCGGGTCACCACAATTTAGGTCAAGTATATAAAACATGCAAAGAATATCGAGAACACCCATATGGGAATGAAACCATAAGTCACATATGAATCCTGATTAAAGTGAGACATGAAGATTCTTGAAGCTAAGATCTACAACTTTCATGTTTTCATTTTTTCAAGATTTCAGCTACAAAATAGCTCAAATGGACAAAAATAGTCATTTGGAGTGACTTGTGCGCAAGTTGCGCGAGCAAAACCGCCCACGGCACACGTTGCACGGCAGATATCATGCGGGCGCACTGACGCGCATGTTGCGCATTGCGCGCGGGCAAAATTGCCTACGGTGCATGTTGCGCACAAGCACGGCGCACGGACGCACGACAGAAAATCGACCGGTTGCCCGGCAGGAAATCGACCGGGCGCGCGACGCGCATGTTGCGCATTGCGTACGGGCAAAATCGCCTAGGGCGAACGTTGTGCGCAAGCATGGCGCACGAGCGTGCGACAAAAAATTGTGCAGGCGTGCGGCCCGTAAGTTTCGTATTGCGTGCGGGCAAAATCGCCAACGGCACACGTTGCGAGCAAGCAAGGCGCGGGTGCGTGCGGCAGAAAATTGCACGGGCGTGCGGCGCACAAGTTGCAAGGTGCGCGATGCCAAAAGTGCCCACAGCGTACGTTGCACGCAAACACGGCTCGCGACAGAAATTCTAGCGGGCGCACGGCACGCAAGGTGGAAGGTGCGCGAAGGCAAAAGTGCCCGCAGTGCACGTTGCACGCAAGCACGGCGCGCGAGCACGCGGCAGCGAAGACACTGCGGCGGCACTGTTCATCGTCCCGACAGCACCAAAAGGTGTGGGGAACCCATGAACACAAAAATGATATAACTTCCTCATACAAAGTCGAAATCAAGTGGTTGAAAAGCCAAAATTTGGTAGAATTGAATTTCCTACATCATGGAATCATTAGATCTCGAAAATAACCAAGTTTTAGAGATCAAAACCAAGGAAAACCGAAAAATTTACAAACTTTTAGATCTACAAGAAACCATCCATCAAACCCAAAAATGTCAAGTTCTAAAGAGGCTTAGAATCAAGTAAGAAAGAGAATAGAACAATAAAACTTGAGATCCATCATGAAGCATGTTGCACTTGCCTAGGGCTTGGTAGGTGGGAGGAATAAATGAAGAAAATGAAGAAGATGAAGAAGTAAATACAAAATAATGGAGGAGAGAGAAGAATTGGGGTTTTATACAAAATCTCTCCATCTCAAACCAAAACAAACCAAGCCAAGCCAAGTCATGTTGAACCAAGTTGAACCAATCAAGTCAAGATTAAACTAAGGCTAAGCTATGCAAGATAAGTCAAAATACGGGCCACCTGACAATTGTCAAAAATCTGTATATGTATCCTGAAAAATACTTATAACGAAAAATGTGAGTGACAACTCTACCCACCTTAAAAAAATTATGTCCTCGAAATTTAATCAAAAGGCTAGAGATGTCGAGACAAGCTATACTGATCATAAGCAATATATGACTAGCAGTCCATCAAGTAATCATTTATGCAAGCAAGGAAGTAAAGGCATAAGAAAGACATTATACCTTATGAGTCAAACAGGTGTGGATATCGCGATCGGATATCATCCTCTCGTTCCCACATTGACTCACCCAAAGAGTAATAACCCTAAGCAACATGGACTAAACTAATGGTCTTGTTCTTGAGTATCTTCTCCCTTCGGTCCAATACGGATACGGGCCTTTCCTCATATGAAAGGATACCAACAACCAATTTCGAATGATCAAAGATACGGCTCGGATCCGAAATGTACCGTCGTAATTGGGATACATGGAATACGTCATGTACCTCACATAACGACGGCAAAAGAGTGAGATGATAGGACACATCACCTACTCGTTCGAGAATATCAAATGGCCCTATATACCCAGGACGAAGCTTTTTCCGTACGCCGAATCGAATGACGCCACGGGTAGGAGAGATCCTATGGAATATACGGTCGCTGATAGAAAACTCAAGAGGGCGTCGATGAGAATCGGCCCAATGGCACTGTCGATCTTTGCAACTTGAAGATGATCTGTGACTTATCTGACCAACTCGATTGTCTGCGTAACCATCTCTGGACCAAGCATATGCCTCTCAACTATATCATTCCAGGCTAACGGGGATCTGCACTTCCCGTCATACAGTACTTCAGAGGGTGCCATCTGGATACTGGCCTAGAAACTGTTGTTAGAGGAGAACTCCACTAGGTGCAGGTGATCTTCCCATGAACCACCAAAGTCCAGCGTACAAGATCTCAACATATCTTCAAGAGTCTGTATCGTACGTTCTGACTGACTATCTGTCTGTGGATGATATGCTGAAATAAACTTGAGACGAGTCCCCAAGCTCTCTTGAAGACTCCACCAAAAGTGCGATGTAAATCTTGAATCTCTGTCCGATACAATACTGACTGGCACTCCATGTAACCTGACAATCTGCCTAAGGTACATCTCTGCCAGCTGATCCGTCGACTGACCAATCCTGAAATAAAAAAAATGAGCTACCATGGTGAGTTTGTCAACTATAACCCAGAAAGCATCTCTCCCAGCTGAGGATTTCGGTAACCCAGATACAAAATCTATGGTAATGTGCTTCCATTTCTATTCTGGGATCTATAAAGGTTAAAGAAGTCCAGCTGGTCTCTGATGTTCAGCTTTAACTTGCTGGCAAACTAAACAATGAGAGACAAATCGGGCTATCTCCCTCTTCATGCCATTCCACCAGAAATGCTGACGGATATCATGATACATTTTTGTACCATGGGGATGAATCGAATACTATGAACTGTGAGCTTCTGCCATGATCTCTTGCCTAATATCACCACTAGGTACACAAAGACGCCTTCCATGTTGGAGTGTACCTTCTTCGTGAATGCATAACTCTGGTCTTCATCCTGCTTCACACTCTTCTCTGAGCTGCTGAAGCTTAGAATCTGTTGATTGTGCCATCTTGATCCTCTCAACTATGCTGGACTGAACTTGCATGCTGGCCATCAATGCCACATTGGTAGAAAGAACTACTTCTATTCCTATCTTCTGAAGATCTGCTAATAACTCTGGTTGTGCTGTTAGAAAATAAGCTACTGCTCTTCCGCTCAACGCATCTGCAACTACGTTGGCCTTCCCAGGATGATACTGCAGGTTGATGTCATAATCTACCAGTAACTCTAACCATCTTCTCTGACACATATTGAGATCCTTTTGGGTAAACACATACTTAAGACTCTTATGGTCGGTAAAAATCTCCACCCGATCTTCATACAAGTAATGCCTCCACAACTTGAGTGCGAAAACCACCGCTACTAATTCCAAGTCATGGGTTGGGAAATTTCTCTCATGATCACGAAGCTGACGTGACGCATAAGCTACTATATTACCATGCTGCATCAAGACGCATCCCAATCCTCTACCAGAAGCATCACAATAAACTGAAAATCCTTCAGTCCCATCTGGAAGCGTGAGAATGGGAGCCATCATCAATCTTCGCTTCAACTTCTCAAATGAACTCTGACACTCTATTGTCAAAGTAAACTGCACAGCCTTGTGGGTCAACTGTATCAATGGTGCTGAAATCCGAGCAAAGTCTGACACAAACTGCCGGTAATAGCCAGCCAATCCTAGGAAACTCCAAACTTTTGCGACGGTGCTAGGTACTGGCCATGTCTCTATAGCCACTATCTTCTGGGGGTCAACTTCTACTCCACCTCTGGTAATGATATGACCTAAGTACAAAATGCGATCAAGCCAAAACTCTCATTTGCTAAACTTCGCGTACAACTGGTGTTCCCTGAGAATCTGAAGGACTACTCGAAGATGTTGCTCATACTCCGTCTCACTCTTGCTATAGACTAAGATATCGTCTATAAACACTATTATGAACTGGTCCAAATAAATACTGCTGACGTATTGGTCAATCCAAATGGCATAACAAGGAACTCTCAATGTCCATATCTAGATCTGAATAATGTCTTCGGGATGTCTTACTCTCTGACTCTGATCTGATGGTACCCTGATCGCAAGTCAATCTTCGAGAATACTGCTCCCCACTGAGTTGATCAAATAAATCATCTATCCTTGGTAGGGGATATCTGTTCTTGATTGTTACAGAATTCAAGGTACGATAATCAATACATAATCTTGGCGTACCATCCTTCTTTTTCACAAGAAGCATCGGGGCTCCCCAAGGTGATCCACTAGTACGAATGAATTCTTTGGTTCTGAGTTCTTCAATCATCTTATACAGGATCTTCAACTCTGATGGTGCCATTCTGTAGACCCTCTCTGATACTGGTGCAGTCCCTGGAATCAAGTCGATAGTGAACTCTATCTCTCTCTCCGGTGGCATACCTGGAAGCTCTTCGGAAAATACATCAGGAAACTCTTCTACTACTCTAGGAAATTGAACTGCTTCTGCTACTGCCATCCGCAATACTGGTGGAGAAGGTTCTACTTCGCCTGTGAAAAATAAAAAGTCTGGTTCACCTGGAATACCAAAAATAATCCTGCCAATATGGCATTCTATTCTTGCGTATTGATCCTTCAACCAATCCATTCCTAGGACCACATCATAGTTGGCCATCGAAAATTCTATCAATCTAGCGAAAAACTCTCTACCGCTAACTACGATTCGACATGAGGAATAGACTCTATCTACCCCCACAAGACCGTTACCAGTAAGAATATTGAGCTTTACTGATAATGACTCGGGCTATAGTCTTATCCGTGTTGCGAATCGTGCAGACATAAATGAATACGATGCACCTGAATCAAATAAGACTGATGTTGGAAAAGAGTTAACGAGAATGGTACCTGCCACCACCTCACCTGATACCAATTCTTCTGCCACGATCAGAGCCATAGCTGCCCTTGTACTCTTGGTGCTAGTACCTTCTTCTGGTGACCTCTCTATCTGTTCTAAATTTGAACCTGGGCATACTGTTGAGCCTGAGGCGGCAATGGCCTCGGAGGCTGGTACTGCTGCTGCACTAGTGCTGGACCTCTAACCGATGGACTGGTTAGGTTTGATGACGATGAACTAGCTCTATTCGGACAGGACCCTTTCTTGTGGTACGGTACCCCACAAGCCAAGCACAATTCTTGTGCTCTGCGACATTCTGATACTACATGTCCTGGCTTTCCATAATGAGAGCAGCCCATTACGGAAGGCTGCTTCTGCTTCTGCTGCTGAGGATACGTCGGTATCGAGTATTGAACCGACGAAACTGTGGTCGCCTTCCTAGGAGCTCCAATTGTTAACGCCCTAGCTACACGGGCTAGTGCTGATGACTGGGACATCTGCCCATGAGACCTCTTCCGTCCTCCGCTTATATCTACAATCCTCCGTGAAGTATACTCATGCCTCTTCGCTGCTTGCAAGACGGCATCAAACGTCTGGTGCTCAAACTGCTCCACTGATATAACGATCTCTAGGTGGAGTCCCTACTGGAATCGCTGGGCTCGATCCAATTCGGTCGCCACCAAGGTGGGAGCAAATCGACTAAGTCTAGAAAATGCGACCGCATATCCATCGACCGTCCTTCCCATATGCTTGAGGTTAGTGAATCTCGTCTGTAGATCATACCGAGCTACTGCGTCGAAGTACTTGGTCTGGAACTTGTCGCTGAATACTGTACATAAGACTGGCGTTGCCAAACCCACTGCTAGCATCGCCCACCAGGTGCGGGCTAAGTCCAATAATTGCAGGCGCACAACGGCCACCTTCTCATCCTTAGGAATCCTAGTTGCTTCTAGGATAAACTCTATGTCCTGAAGCCATGCATCAGCAGCAATAGCATCTTTATTTTTGTTAAAGAAAGGAGGGTTCAGGCGCTTGAAGTTGTTGGCTGTATTGTTCCCTTGATAACCAACTCTGTCCATAGCATCTTGTACGATCTGGTACAGGGCATCGTCCCAACGATCTTGAGATGCAAGCAATTCCCTAATAAGCCCCACCAGGGTTCCATTATAAGGCTCTGCAGGCTGGACGGATTGAACTGGAGGCTCTGGATCCCCGGAAGGCATAACTCGGAACTGGAGGTGCTAGTCAATTGGAGGTGCTCTGTCGGGCTGATCGGCAGTACCAGGAATAATGCCACTGAAGAAATGACATGGGAAAAAAATAAGGAAGGATCAAGATAGATCAAGGATATAAGCATGTGATCAGGTCAAGATTTCAGAAAGATTAAAAGACACGAGTAGATATCAAGAGCGAGTGCTGATTGAGACATCTATTCGGTAAAACCCTTACACATCTTGATTTACAAGACCTGCATGGGCCACCACTTAAACCGTGTCATACCCCAGAACCAGAATACTGGAGAGCAGGGGCAGACATAGCCAGCTACGTATATAGAAGTGTAATCCACCTCGATATACGGTCACGGCTGTCTAGATGTATGAGGGTTTATCTACAAGCCATCAGTCTCTTATGGTCAAGAACAAGCCTAGTGTCTCAATCTCAAGCAAGTAATAATAGTCACAAGATGTTAGACCATCAGACATTCAATAGTAAGGCGTTCCATACATTTCATATACAGATGATCATGAAGCTAGTCGTACAAAATGCGAGGACTAGAAAGAGTTTCAGTCATACATGATCAACCCTAGGATTTTTTAATCATGTTAAAGCCCTAAGGCAGACAAGAAATATAAGTATTCAACAAGAGCTAACACTTGCTCGGCGGCTAAACGCCTCAAAAGAATAATTTTACAATTAGAGTGGGAGAGCAAAATAAACCCACTCGTTGCCATAGTTTCTTCTAGTATTCACCATTTGGCTGGAAGGCAGGGAGATCCTCGGGAGCTACTCCAAAATCTAGCCATACAAAACCAGCTGGGTCAGACCCCAGAAAGAGTAAGTGCCATAAGGGAGGCTTCACTTAAGAACTAAAACCAGTATATTAGCACATAAGGACATAAATGAATAACAAAAGACACGAGTTAAAGAAAACAAGGTGATAAATGATAAAATAACTAAAGAACTATTCCGGTAACCAAGTTACAACCCGAAAACCAAACAAGGACTGGGGTTGTAACCTTTCACCTGAACAGAACTTAGTCTCTAACCAATTATCGATAAAGTAAAGCATAAACAAGCATGTCCTGAGATAGCCATGTACTGGATCCAGGCAAGACTCGACAAGATAGGACTCTATCCATCATTCACGATCAAGCAAAGAATATGGCTTGGTACTTTAACTAACTAGGGTTATCACAAGCCTAGTTACTAGCAAGATGCAAAGAGATATTCCCACAGTCATAAGCCCTGCAGCTATCCAGTTATCCTTCCACGGGTTGAGAGTTGTATTAGGTGGATACATTGCCCAGGAGATAAATGTATCCCATGGTGACTTGGGGGTGCAACACATGACAGTGTGCTAGAAATGTGCCCTACTCGACGGCATGCTACAAGTCCAATTAAAGTGCCCAGATAACGGGATTGCTTGTGATTGGGAAATCTCTTTATGAACTACTTGATCAATCTAGTCATTAACCTAGTCAGATTCAGTATGAATCCCTGACCGCGGTAATCAGGAATCGATATCCTAGACATGATGCAGGACATGACATGTAGCTTATACAAGCACAAAACCCACGGTATCAAGACAAGAGTTACGTAGCAAGTCAAGATATTTGTCACAATAGTATATCAAGATTTTTATGTTAGGTTACTTATCAAGTCAAGTGTGCATCTCAACGGACCACCATCAAGAATTATCTTGTCAAGTTACTTGTCAAGAGTACACCACGACGGGTCACTATCAAGATTAGCATGTCGTGTTCATGTTATCATGTTCATGCCAGATTCAAGTTACTAGCTCAAGACTATTGTCACGACCTGTACCCGATTTTCGGACGCGAGCTCGTGAGCAAGCCAGCTACGTATCGAGCGGACTCCAGTCCTACTCGAGTAAGTATAAGCTGTCAAGGTCATGGTATCATGGCTAATATGGTAATCTACAGTGTATCTCAATCCACAAGAATATATAAGACAAGAATGAAAAATTATGGGTCATGGTCTGTATCCCATTAGCATATTGTCTGATTAGACTCCAAGAATGATATGAGTCTATAAAATAAGCAGAATATATCATGGCATAGAATATAAAGCACGAGAGGACAATAAAGAAATATCACAAGCAAATATATGTATCCCTGCAGGTGTAATCACTACCATCATGAGCCGCTAACTAACTCCATGCAATCAGCTACCTGAAGAGATCATCAGGTCCTTAGGGGACATAGCAATATACATAAAAACATGCCTATCTAACAGTTTTATCATGCAATAATATAAACAGGGTAACATGAGACTGATATGTGGCTACTGACAGGTAACTATGAATACGGATACGGGATCAACTATGTATAAATGAACTACGGGAAGAACAAGAGATCAATAGAATACCAAACCCTCGCCCCGAGTGTGGACTCGCAGGTTTGAACTAATCACTAACCCTCGCCCCAAATGTGGACTCGCAGGTCAGTTTTAAGACAAGTCACCCTCACCTAGTATGTGGACTCGCAGGTGCAAACGGACAACCCTCGCCCCGTGTGTGGACTCGCAGGTTGTGGAAACGATACAGGAATAGCAGTTCAATCACACATACTTGTAGACACGACTCAGTCAAGATACAGGTGACGACACGGTACAACTTAGTCATAACATAGGTAAGGACTACTCTAGCATGGACTATAATATGAACAAGCTGGTATACTACACTATCCAATCAAGCAGATAATAAACAGGTGAACATGGTATGAAGAAAACATATCAAGTTAATTTAACTAAAGAACTAAAGATAACATATAAATCCATAGCAACTAAAGAAACTGAAAGATAACATAATAAAAACATGATATCTATAAGCATATAATAGACTGTAGAGGAAGACAAGGTATCTTGCCTGGAGGTTTCACGCAGATCCAACAAAGTATAGTCAACTGCTAAGCCATAAAGTCCAAATTATCACAACTATCTCCGAAAGCTGAAATAAACATTATCAATGTTCTCAGAATAGTCAAATTATCTAGGATTGTCTGTCCTTAAGTCCAATTCTAGATACAGGGGCAAAACGGTAATTTTGGGTCAAACGGTATCCACCGTTGGACCCGCTTGCACCGAAAAAATGTGCCAAAGTCTATGGTCTCTAAAGTCGTCAAACTACATGTCTACGAATTCGTTTTGATGATACGAACCAATGGTATGTCCAATTGTGGATTCCGGTGGGCCGTGAATAAAATCGCCCGTTGAATCGGATCGTGGGGCCTGCGAAATGGCGATCCAATCAACTGTCTCAGAATTGGACCAAACTTGGCATACAAGACCAAAAAAATGATACGGTCCTGTTGGCGCAAGTTTCGTTTCGATCTGACAAACGTGCACAAAGTAATTAAGAAATTTGCACAGAGGTCGATACGGTAAATTTCGACGGATATGCATCAAATTCGTCGCGCACACGCGACCAATTTGAATTCAGTCAAAGCCCACACGTCCACGAAGCTGATACACACCTTTCGATGCTTTTCGTTTACGACTACGTCGCCCGGATTGGCGGGACGCACGTCGTATCGAAGGAAATTTCTATATTTTTAATATTTTGAAATCAGTTTTTTGTCAAAATTGGGAAAAGGATTTCTCGACGCTCGGTCGATGAAATCGACTTCCGTAAAAAGGGTTTGGCAGCCCTATAGGTTGTCTAGGACTGTATCAAATTATTTTTCGAAATTCCCTAATGTTGAGTTCAGAAAATGACTGCCAAGTTGGGTCGAGAGACTGCTTTATACTCTGTTTTGGAATAGATTTTCTTCGATGTTCGCGTTGATTCCTTGTCGAATACGAATAAGTTCAGTAAGAACAAAATCAACGGGGATCCTAGATGGTTATATGGGCATTCTATAGGACTTTACGGAATCGAATTCCGTTGAATATACGGAAAGAATTTTGATGATAAAAACGTACCTCGCTTCGCGCCTTGCTGCTGTTGCTACGCTCTGTTTCGTATCCGCGCGCGCGGTGGTCGGCCTCCGGCAAGCGGCGCGCGATGGTGGCCGGCGGCAGCTCCAGTTGGTCGTGCACAGGGTCAGGGTTAGGGTTTTGGTTTTGGCGCTGCCTCCTTCTTTTCTCTCGGTCTCTCCACGTTACACATATATACAGAAGTTGATATACCGAGTGGGCCTCTCGGTTTGGAGGGTGCTGGGGATCGGCCTGGGAAAGACCCTGGCTGGATTAGTTGTCGTTTTACTAATAAATGTTTTCCTTTATTTATGTACTATATTATATATATATATATATATATATATATATATATATATATATATATATATATATATATATATATATATATATATTTTATATATAAATATATATATATATATATATATATATATATATATATATATATATATTTTATATATAAAAAAAAATATATATATATATATATATATATATATATATTTATTTATTTATATATTTATATATTTATATATTTATATACATAAACCCACATACATATATGTATATACCTCGTATATATATATATAAAAAAAAAAATATATATATATATATATATATATATTAATAAACACTTAGTTAACCAAATATATATATATATAAATCGAGTGTAAGGCTTCAACATAAAATATGCACCTATAAATAATATTCATTTACCCATAACAAAAAATGACTCATAATAAATCTATTTCCTATATATATATATATATATATATATATATATATATATATATATATATATATATATATATTATATATATATATATATATATATATATATATATATATATATATATATATATATATATATATTTATATATATATATATATATATATATATATATATCACTTAATTATACCCAAAGGATTTAAACATATCATTGGCAATTATTTCATAACAAATAAACACTACTAATAATATCAATAAAATAATATATATTACAATACATATTATCAAGATTATCTTGTCAAGTTACTTGTCAAGAGTGCACCACGATAGGTCACTATCAAGATTATCATGTCGTGTTCATGTTATCATGTTCGTGCCAGATTCAAGTTACTAGCTCAAGACTATCAAGTGTCATGTCGGGTCACCGCAATTTAGGTCAAGTATATAAAACATGCAAAGAAGATCGAGAACACCCATATGGGAATGAAACCATAAGTCACATATGAAACCTGATTAAAGTGAGACATGATGATTCTTGAAGCTAAGACAAAGATCTACAACTTTCATGTTCTGACTTTTTCAAGATTTCAGCTACAAAATAGCTCAAACGGGCAAAAACAGTCATTTGGAGTGACTTGCGCGCAAGTTGCGCGAGCAAAACCGCCCACTGCGCACGTTGCGTGCAAGCACGGCACACGTTGTACGGCAAAAATTGCACGGCCGTGTGGCCGCACAAGTTGCGCATTGCGTGCGGGCAAAATCGCCCATGGCGCACGTTGCGTGCAAGCACGGCGCGCGGGCGCACGGAAGAAAATCGCACAGGTGTACGGCACGCAAGTTGCGCATTGTATGCGGACAAAATCACCTACGGCGCACGTTGCGGGCATGCACGGCGTGTGACAGAAAATCGTGCGGGCGCGCGACACGCAAGTTGCGCATTGCGTACGGGCAAAATCGCCCACGACGCACGTTGCGTGCAAGCACGGCGCGCGTGCGTGCGGCGCACAAGTTGCAAGGTGCACAAAGGCAAAAGTGCCCACGGTGCACGTTGCATACAAGCACGACGCACGAGCGCACGACAGCGAAGACACTGCGCACGGTACTGTTCATCGTCCCGACAGCACCAAATGGTGAGGGAAACCCATGAACACAAAAATGGCATAACTTCCTCATACGAAGTCGAAATCAAGCGGTTCAAAAGCCAAATTTAGGTAGAATTGAATTTCCTACAACATAGAACCATTAGATCTCAAAAATAACTAAGTTTCAGAGATCAAAACCAAGAAAAACCAAAAGAGTTATAAACTTAGATCTACAAGAATCCATCCATCAAACCCAAAAATATTAAGTTCTAAAGAGGCTTAGAATCAATTAAGAAAGAGAATGGAACAATAAAACTTGAGATCCATCATGAAGCAAGTTGCACTTACCTAGGGCTTGGTAGGTGGGAGGAGTAAATGAAGAAGATGAAGAAGTAAATGCAAAATAATTGAGGAGAGAGAAGGAGTGGGATTTTATACAAAATCTCTCCATCTCAAACAAAAATAAACCAAGCCAAGCCAAGCCAAGTCAAGTCATGTTGAACAAAGTTGAACCAATCAAGTTAAGATTAAACTAAGGTTAAGCTAAGCAAGATAAGTCAAAATATTGGCCACCTGACAATTGTCAGAAATTCGTATACATATCCTAGAAAATACGTATAACGGGAAACGGGAGTGACATATTAGCAGTATGTGATTTAGTGCGTTACCAATAGAAATGGCTAAGCTGACCACAGTTAAATCATGTGCACGGTCTTCCTCCATCACAACCGCTATTGCCCCGTCCTCCATCAAGACCAGCATTACGGCCACCCCGTCGGCTGCCACGACCACCACGAAATTCCATACGAGCGATCCCGAGAGCAGAATGATCAGCAAGAGTCACCCGGAGTGGTCTCAACGACTTTGGCAGCCCGAAGGACACGATAGTGTGCTTCCAACAGGGATGGTACATCAGATCCAGCAATAATCTAAGAATGAGCAGAGTTCGCATCAGGACGGAGAGAGACGAGATAAGCCATGACATGAAGCTTGAGCCCGTGCTTCATTAATATCCAACGTAAGCGGTAATACACGGTCGATCTCATCCATCATAGCCTTAAAGGCCCAAAAATGGTCTTTATGAGATTTGTCTCCTTGATTTGCTCGGTACATACCAACGATCGAGTCATAGATACGAGACAAATTGCGTTTACCATCAAACGCCACAGCCAACATTTACCATAACTCCTTCACGGAGTTCGTATTCTGAACCATGTCTTCCACCGATGGTTCCATGAAATTTATCAACTGTGTAAACAGTCGACTGTCATATGTCTCTCATTGCTCAAAGATAGGATCATCGTCTGCTGGAGGGTTGTCAGTCAGATATTTGGACAACCGCATTCCTCGAAGTATCTTGTCGACCTTCTTTCTCCATGTCGAGTAGCCCTCCGGCCTTTCCAACCGTCGATCGACAAGTCGAATGGAGGAAATCGTCGTGCTAGTGTTCGCTAGTGTGTTGCTGACACTAGTATCTGTGGTACTGCTATTCATCGTAGAGTCTGTCATTTATCAGAGATTCGACTGTCGATATATTATTTCTACTTGATAAATACAGCAACTCTGCCAATACGCTAAAAACGGAGCCAGAACCGGCACACGCGTATAGAAAACAGAGAGTGTGGAGCACAATCCAGGACAGAGAGAGAACCCATGGTAACCTCTGATAGATCTTGGTGTGAAGATCATGAAAAGAAACAAAGATTCATGCACAACAAACCATATGTGTGCTCTTCGTTAAATTTTCAGCATTGATGGACAGAGGTTCCAACAAATATTTCCCCTCTGAGAATCCCAACAATAATTTTTTTAAAAACTAAACTAGGGTTCGGAGGGAGTGGGTGGCGGCTGATGGAATGAGAGGGTTAGAGTTAGGGTTAAGGATTGGAGGCATCGAGGAGAGGCTAACAGGAGGCCGGGGGGGCGGACAGCAGGTCTGGAAAGGGCAGGCTGACAGGGGGCTGAGGGGTGGCAGCGACAGCAGCAACATTGGGGGACTGATAGTGGGCCGGAGGCGGGCGGACAGCAGGTCTAGGAAGGGGGCTGACAGGGAGCCGGTGGGGGGAAGACGGACGGCAGGTCAGGAAAGGGGGCTGACAGGGGGACGGGGGGTTACAGCGGCAGCAGCAGCAGGGGGGAGGCGGGGTGACGGCTAGTTTTTTTTGGAGATTAGGGTTTTGTGGAGAGAGAGAGAGTGGGGGGTGACGGCTAGGGTTTTGGCTCTGATGCCATGTAGAATAGAAAATAATGAGATTATTATTATTGATGAGAGACTATATATATATATATATATATATATATATATATATATATATATATATATATATATATATATATATATATATATATATATATATATATATATATATATATGTATATATATATATATAGGAGAAAAATATATATATATATAGGAGAGGCTAGCCTCCTCTTCTATTATTCTAAGCAATGTGAGACTAAAGCCCATTAACTAATAACTCTAATATAACACGTAACAGCCTAAACTAGATATATTGTTAATTCTTTTACAATATACATGTCCTAGGTAGTCTATTGTTCAATAAGTCAATAAAGTAGCCAGAAGCAGACACTTAATTTAATACATTCATCTGAAATTAAGTTTGAACATTCCTTCGATACAAAAAGCATTTTCGAAGTATGTTCCATTATAGGACACCACCATCTAGCATGTGTTGATATCCATTCTTAAGCCTGCGTTGTACAACAGACTTCCAGAGATTAGATTCTTGGCAATGTCAAGTACATGCTTTACATTCTCCAAAGTAAGTGTTTTTTCTGAAGTCAATTTCAGCACCACAATTCTTATCCCTTTAACTTCAGCTTCGGACTTGTTCGCAATCGAAACCTTCTCAATAATTAGTTCATAAGTGGTGACAAATTCATTCTTAGAACACGCATGGAAAGATGCAGATGTGTCCACCCACCAGTCTGTGTCTATGCCCGATGACACAACCTGTGCAATCATTGCAACCAAGTCAAGCTTACCTTGCTCTTTTTGATTCTGCTTCGACTTGGACCTCTAGCCCTTCTTAAAGTGACCCTTCTTGCCACGGTTGTAACAAGTCCCATCGTTGCTAGACATGGGATTGCATGAAGCTGACTTCACCTTCAAATGGTTGAAGACCTTCTACTTGTTGTTTTGGTAGGAAGCTTTTTGCTTCCCTTTAAAGTCTCCAACATGCACCATATTTGTCTTGGTAAACTGTTTGGACAGAGTATCCACTTTGGCTTGAGCCATTGCTTTGTTTTCAATATGGATCCAGTGCAGAAGATCTTTCGGCTTGATTTACATCTTCTTTTGGTATATATCGGTTGCAAACTTGTTCCAATCAGAAGGAAGTTTGGTGACGACGGCCCCCAACCATGAATTTATCTTCTTGTTTCATCCCTTCCTCCTTAAGTTTTTGTTGCAACTTGAGTAACTCCTTTACTTACAGCAACATGTTCTTTTCATCTTCAAATTGTATTTTAAAGCATTTTTGTAAAACCCTGATTTAATAAATTTATTTATTAACGGGTATTTATAAGATTAATTGAATTTTAGTGTGATTTTAGAGCTAATATTAGTTAGTAGCCATTAGTATTAATTAATTGCGTACAATAATAATAATTATTATTATTAGTAGTAGTATTATTAGTTGGTTAATTAAATAACACTTTAATTAATTACAAATGATTGGTGGATTAATTGTTGGCCTCATAGCTTATTAAATAGAAAGTCCATTCCTACTTTATTAGACATTTCTATTTAAACATTTTTTCTTAGCCCACTACCCAAGCCCAAACCCATATAGCCCAACTCACCCACTCCCTAGTCACCCGACTCCCTCAAACCCTCTCAGCCACTCACGCACCCACGATCCCCTTTCTTTCTCATCTCTCGTACAAAAGATAAACCTTCCCAGAAGGTTTCTCACAGAAGCTTTCATTCTCAAACCTTCACAACTCAACTCCACATCACTCCACGGTAATCTATTTCCTAAACCGTCGCCGCCACCGCGCTCCTTGTTCCACCCCGCTCCTATGGACACCTCCTAAGGCCATCCCCGTGCACCCGAACCTGATATCCTTGGTGCTCCCCGCGTCCGCGCCCGACCGTGAGCGCGCCCCAGTGCTGTCGCCCGCATCCGCACCCCCGCGTGCCCCCGTTACGGCATCCTCCGTACCATTGTCTAACCCCATCGGCACTTCCCCGACATTCCGAGCACCCCGTGTCCGTTCCCCGATCCGAGACCGAAGCTACACTTCGGTTCTCCTTCTTCAGCTTTCCGGTAGATTCTTTTGTCAGAAGACTATGTTCATTTCCAGAATAGAAATTAGAAAAACCCATAATCTTGTCCGACCAAGATTGACAGAATAAAGCTCTGTCAACTTTGGGATAATTAGTTTCTCATTATTTTAATTGCTAGTTATTTTAATGTAATTAATGAATTAGATAGAAATTAACGGTTAATTCATTATTAAAAAATTGCTAGTAATTATTTGGGCTATCGTAAACATTGTTGGATTATATATATAATTTTATTAGAATAAATATTTTACGTGTAATGGTTAATTAGTAATTAATATTATTGTTGTCTTATTAGAATATAATTTTAAAATAATATTTAATTATTGTCCTTAGTAAATATTCTTAAAAATAAAATAATTACTAAATAAATAATTATCGTAGTAATCATGGTGTTTTAGATTTAAAAGTATTCATTAAATATGTTACGTAAATAAAATACTATTTAGTTTAAAAAATATTTCCATTACCAAAAAGGTATTTTGAATATAATAAATCTAATTAAAGTATTAGTTCAATTTATTAAAATAAATACCTATTTATTATTTATTTTAAATAAAAATATAGTAATTTCTTACGTTATTATAATTAATAGATTTTATTTAGAAGATTGTTTTATCCACTAGTTGCTAATTATGTGTATTATGTTAAAAGTATTAAAAAGAGAGAGAGTTTTATATTTTCTATAAAAATACAAGTTTTATTAATAAAATCGAGCGTTACAGTTAATCGTTATCATTAAAAATAAATCAGTTAAGACCCTTAGAATAGTTTCTAAACCGGACTGTTAATTAATGTAGGTTTCAAGGCCTACATCTGAGGTCGTATTTTCTGTCTACACCTATAGCATCAAAAACCAAGGCAAGTTTCATCATATTCGAAACTCATATTTTTAATTGATGATTAAATGTACTACATCATTAGGAACATAGTATTGAAACTTGATTCAGGTGATCCCTCTCGGATCCAATCTGATTGCTTGATTGACTCATTGACTTGGGATTGGAGAGTAGTGTTAGCACCTGTGGTCAAAGCCCCCTTATTGTCTCATTGTGGATAGTTGAAGCCCCACCTCACTCGGGCTGAAGCCGGACCGTGTTCATATAACACATATTGCCTCCAACTCCAGCCGGCCACGGGATGCTACATACTCAAAATACTATTGTTGATTGTAGATTGCATCATTATTGCTTCTTTGAGATTTTAATGCTTCATTGATTCTTTATTGTTATTTAGAAAATATAACTAATATTTTAAAACTTCTTCTTGTATATTTTAATTATTTATTAAAATACTGGAATTGGATATATATTTCTTGCTCATCTTCTGATGGGAGACCAACTTTTTTAGGTGACTACGATGACGAGGAGGTGCCTTTTAGTACCTACTACGGACCCGATTTGAGTTCTTAGAAGATAGCTGAACCCAATCAGGGAGCCTAGGATCTTTAGTAGCACTTACAGTTTAGTTCATTTGATTAATAGTTGTAATAAAAGACTGATTGTAATAATTTGACTATTACCGTGTTTGTACGTTTGAATTTCTCAGATAGACATTTAGTTCTGAACTTAATTGTTTTGAAATAAAACTTTTAAATTTTCCTAGTTTAGAATGTTATGCATTATGTTACTACTGATTGATACAACTTACTGCTGCCGTCTCATAATGATGTAGCTGGGCATGATCGGACTGGACCCAGAATCTTAGGATCGGGTCGTGACAAGTTTTCAGTGGTAGCTCATGCAGGTCTGTATGTTCTGCAAAATTTGGTCTAGTCAACTTAGTCTAGACAAACATGCAGTCCTACACTTTGACTTAGGTCTAAGTATGACTTTAGGAAGACAGACTCTAGAAACAATTAGAACACTTAGAGAATTTCGACATGTCACAACATAGGACCAAATTTTTTATTCAAAATATTTTTTATGTGTGTAACTTAGTTGATTTCATTGCTTATGTTTACTTCCTCCCATTCCAGAGAATGGCAAACGAAGGGTTTACTCGACCTGGATTAGTTGGAGCCTCAGATGTTCTATCCTCTGTCGACTACCCTTCCCATCCTGTAGTTCAGAAGACTAGTACCTTATCTCTACCACCACTTTTCACATCATTAGGCCGATAGTTTGTGCTTATATTTACATTCCAAACATGTCTTCTTACTTAGTATTAATAATCTAGTATTTAGTCTTTAGATACTAAGGAGATAAACAGAGTATGACTAGAGGTGTAATGTCTAGAAGTAATTTGCGTGGACGTATGTTTTCTAGAAATAGGGTATCATAGTAAATCCTAAGGAGATGATAGCCAGGAAGACACGAACTAAGCTCGAGCATCAGTTGCTGGAACTAGGAAAAAAAAATTAGCCTAGTAAGATGTGTAGGTACATGACTAATTAGTTGAACAATTATCATATGAAGACGATAAAAAAAATGTTGAGATTTAAATTGAAATTTAAGGATTAAGGATGATGATACAAAAAAATGATACGATGGTATCTGAAGTAATCAAGATGGTAATATAGGGTTGCATGATGAAACCTAGGATATAGTTGTGATTAAGAATTTCATAGTAGAACTCTAGGTAGATGTGAGAAGACTATGACAAAAGGTGACCAAGGAATAATTTTGACAAACAAAACCTCATCATGGATAAAATAATAGGATTTCAGGGATCAAGAAATTTCAAGGAAGTCAACTTTAGGGAGAAGATAGGAAAGATTACTAAGATAGGACTTGTCATATATTGATGTTAAGTTTGGAAATTTTGGTATGTCATTTGGATGAAGCCTTAGGTGTATGACAATACTTGTGATAATTGGAGGTAATATTAAACATAAGAAATATAAATTTAAATCTGGAACGATTTATAGCAAAAGATTTATAGAGTACATGAGTTATGGGATAAATATGAGATAAAATGAATACTTGAGATTGGAATCAAGGAAAGAATAATTAATTATGTGAATACTAAGCAAATTGACATTATAAATTAGAGGTTGTTAAAATGATTAGCATGGAGATGCAATTTAGGAAGATGTATGCTGAATCAAAAGACATATAAAGGATGACCAAAATAATAAATTTTGGACTTAGGGTGTAACTAATTAAGAATGACAATCGCTACGAATTGAAGGGTGCAAAAGATTATAAATCAGAAACCAGATATAGAAGGATTATAAATAATACAAGATTAGGAGATGTAATAAGATATATTATTAACAAAGGAAAGTGATACAGTGAATTCAAGATGAAGGATTTGAGCTTAAACATGATACTTAAATTTTATTAAGAATTTGGGGTCAAATATGTCAATGAGGATTTGGAATCAAAATATATACATTGTTGGTGAAATAGAAGTCTAAATAAATTACAGATTGATCATATATGAGTACAATAGATAAACATGAATGATAAAAATTTCATGGATCATGACAAATTTAAATATTTTAATTTGGGGAAGAGATTATCGTACTTATCGGAAAAGTAACATTTTAGATTAACTAATGATGTTAAGAATTAGAAGGAGTAAAGGGTGACATTGAGACGGTTGATATTCATGAGTCATGATTAATCTAAGACGAATTACTCAGAAAATAAATTGATGAACGAGGAATAAGTTATATATTGAGGATAAATTGAGTAGTAAAAGCTATTAAGAATTGTAGGAGGAATAAAAAATTGGTGGATAGACAAAACTTTCTAGAATGGTTGAAAAAATAAAATGTCGATCGATGATGATATACAATATTTTAGAACAATAAGCAGTTGAGCGTATGACTAAGTTAACAATCAAGAAAGAGGGTTTGCATTGGACAAACAATTACGAGATAAATTGAAGAGGATAGAAATAGAAATTGTTCACTTGATGTTAGAATTGCAGATGTACAACTTCAAGTTAGTTAAAGAAAGAGACCAAGTAACTTATATTTCAAGGATGGAAATTTTGACAACTTCCAAAACATTGATAGTAACTATCCATAACAAAAGTTGATTATTATGATAATTGGAGTATTGAAACGTGATATTGGATTTTAAATGTGATATTGGGTTACTGAGGCTTGATACTAGATTATTAAGATAAGGTGGAGTGTACAAAATTATAAAATTTTGTTTAGAAACGAATAAGATGTACAAGAACATGATGGAACACATGTAGTGGTATGACATAGAGTTAAATTTTGGACATGTATCTAGTTGATTAGCAACTTGAAGGAAGTACAAAATATATTATGAAAAATATTATATGTGTTTAGTAAGAAAAGGTGGAAAGACAAATTTTCCAATATTATGACGGTGATTGACAATTCAGGGATGGAAGCAAAAATCTGTTCTCGTGGACTAGAGTGACCAATTTTTCTAAGGAGAGAAGAACGTTATTTGAGAATAGCGATTGGATCGATTAAGATAATGCACTTCATAGATTTTTTATGGGACAGTTAGTATATTTAAGCATGAGGCTGATAAGAAAGAAATGCCCTTACTTGTTTGAAACATGATTGCACCCCGGCCCTTATCTTTGAAATTTCGAGGACAGAATTTTCTAAGGAGGGAAGGTTGTAAAATCCTGATTTAATAAATTTATTTATTAATAGGTATTTACAAGATTAATAAATTTTAGTGTGATTATAGAGTTAATATTAGTTAGTAGCCATTTGTACTCATTAATATCGTAGAATAATAATAATAATTATTATTATTATTATTATTATTATTATTATTATTATTATTATTATTATTATTATTATTATTATTATTATTAGTTGGTTAATTAAATAACAAACTTTAATTAATTAGTTAGTTGATCGAATAAAATGATTGGTTGATTAATTATTGGCCTCATTAGCTTATTAAATAGAAAGTTCATTCCTAGTTTATTAGACATTTTTTCAAACCTTTTTTTCTTAGCCCACTACCCAAGCCCAAACCCATATAGCCCAACTCACCCACTCCCTAGTCACCCGACTCCCTCAAACCCTCTAAGCCACTCATGCTGTCACGCCCCAGAACCAGAATACTGGAGAGCGGGGGACAGACACAGCCAGCTACGTACATTGAAGTGTAACCCACCTTGACGTACGGTCACGGCTGTCTAGATACATAAGGGTTTTACTACAATCTAACAGTCTCTTATGGTCAATAACAAGTCTAATGTCTCAATCTCAAGCAAGCAAGTAAGTGTAACAAGATGGTAGATCATCAGACATACAAAGTAAGGCGTCCCATACGTTATATATTCAGATGATTATGAAGCTAGTCATACAAAATACGGAGACTAGCAAGAGTTTAAGTCATACATGATCAACCCTAGGATTTGTCAATCATGTTACAGCCCTTAGACAGACAAGAATGTAAATTTAATACGAGCTAACACTTGCTCGACGGCTAAACGCCTCAAAAAAATAATTTACAATGGAGTGGGAGAGCAAAATAAAATCCACTGGTTGCCAGGGTTGCGCCTAGTGTTCACCATCTGGCTGGAAGGCTGGGAGATCCTCGGGTCCTACTCCGAAATCTGTCCATACAAAATCAGCTGGGTCAGACCCCAGAAAGAGCAAGTACCACAAGGGAGGCTTCACTTAAGAACTAAAACCAGCATATTAGCACATGAGACATAAAGGATAATAAAGACATGAGTTAGAGAAAAATAAGATGATAAACGATGAGACGACTAAGGGACCATTCCTGTAGCCAAGTTACAAGCCGTAAACCAAACAAGGATCGGGGTTGTAACCCATCACCTAAATAGAGCTTAGTCTCCAACCAATTATCGACAAGAGTAAAACATGAACAAGCATGTGCTGAAATGATCATAGACTGGCATTGCTTAGACAAGACTAGACTGGACTGCATCTATCAATCACGGTCAAGAAAAGAGTATGGTTTGATACTTTAACTAGCTAGAGTTATCATAAGCCTAGTTACTAGCAACATGCAATGAGATGTTCCAGTAGTCACAGGCCCTACAGCTATCCAGGTTATCCAGGCAAGGTTAATTATCAAAGTTATCCAGAATTATTAGATGGCTTAGAGTGCAACACATAACAGTGTGCCTTGTACGTGTTTTATGAGTGTGTCCCACATGACAGTAGATTGTAAATGTTCCCTACTCGACGGCAGGCTACAAGTCTATCAGGTGTGGCCGGGATAACGAGATCGCCTGTAACTGAAGAAATCTCCCTTAGAATGAACTACTTGATCAATCTAGTCATTAACATTAGTCAGATTTAGTATGAATCCCTGACCGTGGTAACCAGGGACTCATGTCCTAGACATGATGAAAGACGAGACTAGACTAGTAGCTTGTACAAACAAGTTTCAAGCAAGCACCCACGGTGTCAAGACGAGAATTTACTTAGCAAGTCGAGATAGTCGTCGCAACGGCGTTCAAGGTTACATGTCATATTTACTTGTCAATAGTGCGCCGCAACGGGCCACTATCATGTACTGGCCTGTCATGTTCTTGTCTGGAGTGCACCACGATGGGCCACTGTCATGTTATTACCACGTTCATGTTCATGTATCATGTCGTGTTCACATATCATGTCGTGTACAGATTATCATGTCAATATTTCTTATCAAGGATGCGCCACAACGGCCACCATCAAGTGCTATCATTCCATTAATATGTCATGCTCACATCGTGTTCATGTCGAGTTTATATCGAAAAGGCGTAAGGATATAAAATGGGTGCAAAAATCAAGAAAGGGGAACCTGGGGACATCATGCGCCCAAGGGGGTACATATGCCCACACATGGGTCCTAGGGCTATGCGCCCAAAGGGGGAGGGGCAAGTCAGAATTGACTACCAGTCTTATGGCCATATGGGCCCAAGTCAGGGAGCCATGCGCCCACTATTGGAGGCTATGCCCCCAAAGGGGAGGGACAAGTCAAAGCAACATGCACTTAGGCATGGGGTGGTCATGGCAGCATGCGCCTATAGTGGCATGTGCCCAAGAGGATGGGAGTCTGGGATACATGCGCCCAGGAGGAGGCATGCGCCTAGGGCTATGCGCCTACATAAGCATGAAAATGCCATGAAGGTTTACAAGTCAGGAGCTCATGCACCATCCAATGAAGGCCATACGCCCAAAGGGGATGTCTATGCGCCCATATGTGGTCTTATGCGCCCACATGATTTGGCTATGCGCCCACAGGTTGCACTTCATAGTATACAAACACTGTTCATCATCTTCTTCAAATCATAGCCGAGAGCACAAGTCTTGTAACACATAATCTTCAAATGATCATAACTCGATCAAAACACAATAAAATCTGACTTTTCAAAGGTCTAAGTTGTGTAAAATCAAATTCTTTACCACATGAAACTCTTAGTTTTTGAAAACAAGATGGTTTTCTAGATTAAAACCCAAGAAAACCCCAAAATGGTGCAAAGTCAGATCTACACAAATATACACCTAGAAATGCAAATGACAAGAACTAAAGTAGCTTAGAATGTTGCATAGAATAGATTAGAATAATAAAATGGAGGGTTCCTTCATGAAGCAAGTTGCACTTGCCTAGGGGTTCTTTGGTTGTTGGAAGAGTAAAGGAAGAAGAAAGAAAGAGTAAATGATAATAAAGGAGGAGAGAGAAAAGTATGTGGGTTTATAAAGGAAAAATGGAAGGGTTTAACATGATAAACCAAGGAAATAAACCAAGCCAAACCAACATGAACCAAGTCAAACCATGATTTGCCATGATGAGCCTAAGCAAGATTAAACCAAAATTAGCTAGCAAGGCAAGATAAGTAACAATACGAGTCAGGATTCCGTACACGTATACTGAAAATATGTATAACGGAAAACGGGGGTGACACATGCACCAACGATCCCCCTTCTTTCTCATCTCTCGTACAAAAGAGAAACCTCCCCAGAAGCTTTCTCACAAAAGCTTTCATTCTCAAACCTTCACAAACTCAACTCCACATTCCTCTACGGTCATCCATTTTCCAAACCGTCGTCGCCACCGCGCTCCTCGTTCCACCCCGCTCCCACGGACACCTCTCACGGCCATCCCCCGCACACCCGAACCCGACGTCCCTGGCACTCCCCGAGCTCCTGCCCGACCACACGTGCCCCGGAGCTGCCGCCCGCATCCACGCCCCTGCGTCCCCCATTTCGGCATCCTTCGCACCGTTGTTCGACCCCGTCGACACTTTTCTGGCTTTCCGGCATTCCGAGCACCCCGTACTCGTGCCCAATCGGAGGCCAAAGGTATACTTCGGTTCTCCTTCTTCATCTTTCTGGTAGGTTCTTCTGTCAGAAGACTCTGTTCATTTCCAGAATAGGAATTACACAGAAACCCATAATCTTGTCCGACAAAAATTTACAGAATAAGCTCTGTTAACTTTGGAATATTAGTTCCTTATTATTTTAATTGCTAGTTATTTTAATGTAATTAATTAATTTGATGAAAATTAATAATTAATTAAATATTTGAAAATTGCTAGTAATTATTTGGGCCATCGTAAAAATTGTTAAATTATATATAATTTTATTAGAATAAATATTTTACGTAAAATGTTAATTAGTAATTAATATTACCGTTGTCTTATTAGAATATAATTTTAAAATAATATTTAATTACTGTCCTAAGTAAATATTCTTAAAAATAAAATGATTATTGTAATAATTATGGTGTTTTAGATTTAAAGTATTTATTAAATATGTTGCGGTTATTTTACGTAAATAAAATACTATTTAGTTTCATAAATATTTCCATTACCGAAAAGGATCCTTTCTGAATATAAGTAAATCTAATTAAAGTATTAGTTCTATTTATTAAAATAAAAACCTGTTTATTATTTATTTTAAATAAAAATATAGTAATTTCTCACGTTATTATAATAAATAGATTTTATTAAGAAGATTATTTTATCCAGTAGTTGCTAATTATGTGTATTATGTTAAAAGTATTAAAAGGAGATATAGTTTTATATTTTCTATAAAAATACAAGTTTTATTAATAAAATTGAGCGTTGGAGTTAATCGTTAACATTAATAATAAATCAATTAAGACCCTTAGAATGGTTTCTAAACCGAACTGTTAATTAATGTAGGTTTCAAGGCCTAAGTTTGAGGTCGTATTTCTTGTCTCCACCTACAGAATCGAAACCCAAGGCAAGTTTCATCATATTCAAAAATCGTAGTTTTAATTGATGATTGTATCATTAAGAATATTATATTGTCACTTGATTCACGGGATCCCTCTCGGATCCAAACTGATTGCTTGATTGACTTATTGACTTAGGATTAGAGAGTAGTGTTAGCACCCGTGGTCAAAGCCCCCTTATTGCCTCATTGTGGATAGCTGAAGCCCAACCTCACTCGGGCTGAAGTTGGACCATATTTATAGAACACATATTGCCTCCAACCCAAGCCGGCCAAGGGATGCTACACACTCAAAACACTATTGCTGATTGTAGATGGCATTATTATTGCTTTCTTAAGATTTTACTGCTTCATTGATTATTTATTATTATTTAGAAAATATAACTAATGTTTTAAAACTGTTTCTTGCATCTTCTAATTGTTTATTAAAATATTGGAATTCGACATATGTTTCTTGCTCCTCTCCTGACGGAAGATCAACATTTTTAGGTGACTACGATGACGAGGAGGTGCCTTTTAGTACCTACTATGGACCTAATTTGAGTTCTGAGGAGATAGCTGAACCCAATCAGGGAGCCCAAGATCTTTAATAGAACTTGTAATTTAGTTCCTTTTTTATTAGTTGTAATAATTTGACTATTACTGTGTTTCTATGTTTGAATTTCTCATATAGATATTTAGTTCTGAACTTAAATATTTTGAAATAATTTTTTTAAATTTTTGTAGAATATTGTGTATTATGTTACTACAGATTGATACAGCTTATTGTCGCCGTCTCACAATGGTGCAGGCTGGGCATGATCCGACTGGACCTAGAATCTTGGAATCGGGTTATGACATTTGTCTACGAGATGAATCTTAGGCATCTTCTTGCCGGTCTTGTAATATTTTTCAAGAGACTCCCAGACGACTCTCGCACTGACCTTCATGTTATAAGATTCGACTACAGAATCGTCCTTGGCATTGAGAATCAACAATTTGTAAAGATTGTTATCTTTCTTCCATTTCTACTACTTGTCAATCGTGCTGGCAGTTACAAGAACATATCCAATGTCAGGAATTGTAGGCTCCGGATCAGTCATTACATATTCAAAGTTGACGAGTTGAAAATTGAGACTGGTCTTTCTTTTCCAGTTGTTGTAGTTCTCTCCATGGAACTTGTCAACTTTGTTGAAACTTGTGTCAAGGAGAGTAGAACAGTTCTCCATCTTCGTACTAAGATCATTGCTCATATCTTGCTTTGAGATTGTTATTCCCTTAGCTTAAAATAATGTACGAAGTACATAAAAAATCGAAAGAATGTAATTGTTGCAATGACACTTGCAAAGACTGGAATGAAGAATTACAAACTGACTCGAAGATAAAATTCAAAGAACACAAGTTGCTACAATGGAAGGAAGACATAAAAGATAAACATCAAAGAAATTGCTCATTGGGGTGATCAAAATCACCGTTGCTCAAAGCCAAATTTGACCTATCCATCGATATGCTCCTAGGAACCAGCAAGTTCTGAATCACAAACTTCTGGAATGCTCATTTGTCATCCTTGCACAAACTCATCGGACAACACAGATTTATTACTCTAATAGCGCTATGTTGCTCTTTATTTGGTTGTTAAGTAGTCTCCTTTTGTAGTGCCCCGTCCCTACATCGTGCCCCGTTCTACGTCCACGGGGTGCGCGAGAAAGGAACACTGTCGCTATCGATTCGGCCGGGACCGATAGGTCGGGATCAATCGAATCGATCGAACAGGAACGGTTGAATTAAGATCCATTCCCCGTTATGGAATGGCTTCTTTGAAACCAAGTCCCATATTCAGCAGGTTGTACCTCAAGGATTGACTCTGCAGCTGAGTCGGAAGAGACCTCCCGTTGCTCTGCTTTTTACGCCGCTTGCGTTGGTTTTGGCTTTGTTTTTTGAATGTGTTTTCGTGAATGTTTTCGATGGTTTTTATGGCTTGCATTTCGAACTCGTATTTCCTATCGAACTTCTTGAATAATGTAGTATTCTAATCGGTTGTTTGTGCGATTTCAGGTAATCGCGTAGACGACGTCTAGCGCGACCAACAAGTTCTCTGGCCTGAAGTAAACTCAAGGTGAGTGGCTGACCTTTCTCTTCTCGGCCCCTTCTTAGGAAATCAATGTTGTTGTTGCGAATGAAAGAATAGATGCAAGGGCACGGACACGATAAAATGAACAAGTTTCAAAAAGAATGTAGGTTATATCTTTATAACTAAAAATTGTCTTTATACGGTCATTGGACAACTCGTGCACGAGGAACGGCTTCCTCGAGCGATACCCCGAGACATGGGATCGTTTCGGCCTAGGAGGAAGCAAAAGATAGTTGAGCTCGACGAAAGCAAATATATGGTTAGTCGGGAGAACTTGCAGCGGGGCTCGCTACCCACGCTGAAAGGGTCGCCGTCTAACCCAGCTATAGTCTAAAATGGCTTGTGGTGCCAGTGACCTTCACGTACACAAATTTCATACGAAAATGATAACAACTGACAGGGAAGAACATGGTAAGTCTCAAAGGCACGACAGGGTCCGCTGTGGGTATGTTCCAATGTATTTTACATTATGCTTGTTTGAAATCCATTAGGATGGTTAGAAACATTCATACACGAAGTTATATAAACTCTTCAACCAAATGAGAGCTTAGAACTTAAACAGCCACGCACCAGTACAAAGTGTAATGTACTGATCCTCGCTCTCTACGCAGGTACCCCGAACCCCGAAGGGTGTACCACTTAAAGCTCAAGGCAACGTGAACCCTTTTGAAGCCTCGTCCGCGTGTTGAAGGCTTGTTTCGGAAATCCTTTTGAAGACTCCGCACTCAGTACAAAAGAAGATGACGACTAGACTCCCCTCCATAGCAGGTGGAAAGTGTTATGATTTTACTTATAAAAAGGGATATAATGTATGGAACGACTATCTCATCGGCGTTCATTTTGTAAGTCGAGTCATGTTGTAGCCCGCGCGGTAATGAATGTAATAGAGTCAATATAAATGAAGTTTTATTATCAATAAAAAGTCTACTTCTATTTAAAATATGTCAATCAATTTTTCTACGTACTCTAACTTGATGTTGTATTTCGGATAACCTTATGATTACGCCTTGTGCGATCGCAACCTAGGTTCGTACGGCATACGCCCGGGGGACGACTATCGATTCTACGAAATCGGGGCATGACATAATGATATCAGAACACGGCTTTACATCCTTTGGCCTCGCGTCTAGAGTTTTAAACCTTTGGCCTCGCATCGATGAGATAAGTTGTTCCATACAATCAGTCCATAATAATTTGTGACTGATGCATTTGCCTTCGTATTGCAGAAGTGCCGGAACCCACGGCCGAGCAAGAGCAGAGCGCTTCTAGCGGCTCTAGTAGTTCGCATCGTTCGCAGGCCGGACCTTCTAACAGTACCATTGAAAGGATGTTGTGCATGATGGAGGCGCAGCAGAAATAGTCCGAGAATCGACATAATCAGACGGAGGCACGACATGCCCAGTTCGAAGCTCGCTTCGACGCACAAGCTAAGCTACAACAAAAGCAACTAGACATTCTGCAGCAGATCGTCCAGACGATTGTGGCCAATAGAAATTCTGCGACTGCGCCTATTGTCACCGTGTCGACGGTCCAACCCATTAAAGTCGACACGGAGGAGACCGAGCGTCAACCAGCAGCACCAAAAAAGTACAACTTTGAAGTGTCAGAATTCAAGAAAGTGTGCCGCACTTCCTTCAGCGGTACCAAAGGCCCTTCTATGGCGATCGACTGGTTGGAAGAGCTAGAAGATCACTTCGAGCTCCTCGAATTGAAGAATCAAAACAAGTCGCATGCGCACAACTTCAACTACGGTTGAACGTGCATGACTGGTGGGCCGTGCACTAGCGAGCGATCCGACGCGACAACAACACAGCACCGATCTCTTGGGCCACGTTCCGCAAAGCTTTTGAAGTCGAGTACCTTCCGTCAGCCATTCGTCAAGTGAAGGAGAATGAGTTCAAGCAGTTGAGACAAGGGAACCGGGCAGTGGAACAGTATGCCGTAGAATTCAACAAGTTATCCAAATTTGCTGGTGCGTTTCTTCCTACAGAGGAGTGCCGTGTGCAACGGTTCAAAGTGGGTCTGCGACACTCTATCGGTGCGCATATCGGGGTCCCAGAGTACAAGACCACAGGCGAGGCTCTGAATCACGCTCTCCGCTTTGATGGCCCGCATCCTTCCGTTGCTGCCGACGTTGTATGCCACTCCAATCACAAACGTCCTAGCTATACGGGAGGCAACAATCATACTGCAAAGCGTCCGAACAACGGGAGCAACCAAGGATAAAGCACTAGGTCTCGTTGCACAAAATATAATTTCATCGGACACGATGCCAGCGAGTGCCGTACCCTGAATATAGACTGTCACTCTTGTGGGAAAAAGGGACACTACGCTAAAGATTGTCATTCCTGACCGCAACGACAAGATGCTCTGCTACAACCAAATTATCAAAATCGAGGCCCAGTCCCTCGAGCTCCTCAACACGTATAACAGAATAGCCAGGATCGTCGCCCCAATGCCCAGGGCCGCATCTACGCCATGACTTGAGATGAAGTGCTTACATCAGATACAGCCGTAACAGGTATACTAAATTTCAATAATGTGCCTACTCGTGTACTATTTGATTCAGGCACTTCGTATAGTTTTATATCGATGGACTTTGCCACCGAGCATAAATTCTCTGTAATATCATTAGATCTTGACCTTAGCGTAAGTACACCTTCGGGCACACCAATACTCATAAACTTAGCCTGCGCCGACGGGATTATCTGTATCGACGGTCAAAAGATCGGTCTTGACGTGATAGTTCTAGACATGAAGGACTTTGACATCATTCTGGGAATGGATTGGCTCGGGCCGTGCAACGCAACCATAGACTGCACTGGAAAGACGGTCACCTTCCGCATACCAGGAGTGCCTGAATTCTACTTTTCGTGTGGTGAGGCGTCGTCGACCTGCATGCTGATCTCGACAATTTCTGCTTGGAGGATGATGCATTCTGGATGCGAAGGCTATTTGGCGTCCGTCCGAGACATGCGACAGGATGGTGCAAATGCAGGTCAGACCGACGTTGTGGCAGAATTCCCCGATGTGTTCCCGGACGAGCTACCCGACATGCCTTCCGACCGAGAAATCGAGTTCAGCATCGATACATTCCCCGATACTCGACCGAGTTTAAGGCCCCGTACAGAATGTCCCCCGCCGAGCTGAAGGAACTCAAGGTCCAGTTACAAGAGTTACTCGACAGAGGATTTATTCGGCCTAGTGTTTCACCGTGGGGAGCGCCCTTGTTGTTCGTGAAGAAAAAGGATGGGTTCATGCGTCTGTGTGTCAATTACCGAGAGCTAAACAAGGCCACCATCCGGAACAAGTACCCATTGCCCCGCATAGACGACTTATTCGATCAACTGCAAGGCGCCTCGGTATTTTCGAAGATTGATCTTCGCTCGGGCTATCATCAACTCAAGATCAAGTCAAACGACGTATAAAAGTCAGCCTTTCGCACTCGGTACAGCCACTACGAGTTCCTGGTGATGCCATTCTGTCTGACGAATGCCCCTGTCGCCTTCATAGATCTGATGAATCGGGTATTTCAACCCTTTTTTGATAAATTTGTGATAGTCTTTATTGACGATATTCTCGTCTATTCAAAGAACAGGGCGCAGCATGCAGAACATCTACAGGTCGTGCTCCAGACACTTCGAGAGAATGAATTGTATGCAAAGCAGAGTAAGTGCAAATTTTGGCTAAGCAGCGTATCCTTTCTTGGTCACATCATTTCGTCAGAAGCCATTGCAGTCGATCTGAAGAAAGTGGAAGTTGTTGCTGATTGGAAGCGGTCTGCGTCTGCTAGTGAGATTCGAAGCTTTCTTGGTTTGGCGGGATACTATCGACGCTTCGTGAAAGACTTCGCGAAGATTGCATCGCCTTTGACTCGCCTCACTCAAAAGGGAGTCGTGTATGAGTGGTCGGATGACTGTGAAGCTTCCTTCCAGGTGCTAAAATAGCGACTAATTTTGGCACCTATACTCGCACTTCCGGATGGGCCAGAGGGTTTTCAGGTATTCTGCGATGCTTCAGGCCAAGGCTTGGGATGTGTGCTCATGTAGCAAAATAAGGTGATATCCTTCGCCTCCAGACTGTTAAAGCCGCACAAGAAGAACTATCCTACGCACGACTTAGAGTTAGCGGCGATTGTGTTCGCGTTGAAATTGTAGCGTAACTATCTATATGGCATGGCGTGCGCGATCTATACCGACCACAAGAGCCTCAAGTATCTCTTCATCCAGAAGGAATTGAACTTACGACAAAGGTGCTGGCTCGAACTGATCAAAGACTATGACTTGACGATCGACTACACTTCGGGCAAGGAAAATGTTGTGGCAGACGCTCTGAGTCGAAAATATCTTGCCTTACTATCCATCAACCGCGGACTACTACAAGATCTAGAAGAAATGGGTATCGACCTCCGGGTTCGATTCAGGAATGTATGGTTGGCACAGCTGCAGTTAGAGCCGAGTTTGCTGGAAAAGATCATGACCGCTCAGAAGGATGATCCGTACCTAAAAAAACACGTGAGCAAATTTTAACAGGTAGTACGATCGACTTTGTGGAAGATAAGACCGACGTGCTGAGATTGAATGGCCGACTATGTGTTCCGGATGATTCAGAACTACGAAAGGAGATAATGTCGGAGGCGCATTATGCAAAATATACCTTGCATCCAGGCAGTACCAAGATGTATAAGGACCTCCGTACGACCTTCTGGTGGCACAGGATGAAGAGAGATGTGGCGCTCTTCGTGTCACAATGCATGGCCTATCAGCAGGTGAAAGCTGAGCATCAGCGACCAGGCGGGGAGATGCAGAACCTTGCTATTCCAGAGTAGAAATGCGATCACGTCACTATGGACTTTATTGTTGGCCTGCCGAAGACACCACGGGGGAATGATGCCATCTGGGTCATCGTCGATCGATTAACCAAGTCAGGGCACTTTATTTCCATCAAAGTTACTTGGAGCGTTAATCGCCTGGCGCAGATTTATCTTGACGAGATAGTACGACTCACGGAGTTCCAGTATCCATCGTCTCTGATCGGGATTTACGGTTCATGTCGCGATTCTGTAGTAGCCTTCAGTCGGCGCTGGGTACCAAGTTGTAGTTCAGCTCAGCTTACCATCCTCAGACCGACGGCCAAACGGGGCGCGTTAATCAGATTCTCGAAGACATGCTACGACTCTGCAAAATTGACTTCAAATCAAGCTGGGACGTCCACCTACCGCTGGCGGAATTTGCATACAACAATAGCTACCATTCTAGCATCCAAATGGCGCCGTATGAAGCTTTGTACGGCCGAAAGTGCAGATTGCCCATTTGCTGGGATAAAGTCGGGGAACGGCAGATACTCGGCCCGAAGCTGGTGGAACAGACTGTGGAAAAGGTCAAGCTAATTCGGGAAAGACTGAAGATTGCACAGAGTCGGCAAAAGAGCTACGCCGACACCCATCGAAGACCAGTTGAGTTCCTGGAGGGCAATCACGTGTTCCTAAAGGTGTCGCCCATGCGAGGAATTACTCGGTTCGGCACGAAGGGAAAGTTGAGTCCGAGATTCGTTGGGCCATTTGAAATACTCGAGCGGGTCACCCCAGTGGCCTATAAAATTGTCCTACCACCGGCGCTTGAAGGTATGCACAAAGTCTTCCATGTCTCTCAATTATGGAAGTACGTGCACGAACCTAGCCACGTGGTAGATTTTGGCTAGCTGGAGCTGAAGTTCGACTTATCCTATGTTGAAGAGCCAGTTCAAATCTTAGAACGCAATGATAAGCTGCTGCGAAATCGAGTGATCCCTCTTGTTCGCGTACTCTGGAGGAACTATGTGGCGGAAGAGTCGACATGGGAACTCGAGTCAGAGATGATAAAAAAGTTTTCTTCCTTATTTTAATAGAGGTAGGTTCCGTTCTTAAGTTTCGAGGACAAAACTTTTTCTTAGTTGGTTATGGTGTAGTGCCCCATCCCTACATCATGCCATGTTCTACGTCCACGGGGTGCGCGAGAAAGGAACACTGTCGCTATCGATTCGGTCGGGACCGATTGGTCGGGATCAATCGAATCGATTGAACGGGAACGCTTGAATTAAGATCCATTCCCCGTTATGGAATGGCTTCTTCGGAACCAAGTCACATATTCAGCGGATTGCGCCTCAAGGATTGACTCTGCGGCTGAGTCGGGAGACACCTCCCGTTGCTCTGCTTTTCACGCCGCTTGCGTTGGTTTTGGCTTTGTTCTCTGAATACGTTTTCGTGAATATTTTTGATGGTTTTCATGGCTTGCATTTCGAACTTGCATTTCCTATCGAACTTCTTGAATAATGCAGTGTTCTAATCGGTTGCTTGTGCGATTTCAGGTAATCGCGTAGGCGACGTCTAGCGCGACCAACAAGTTCTTTCGCCTGAAGTAAACTCAAGGTGAGTGGCTGACTTTTCTCTTCTCGACCCCTTCTTAGGAAATCAATGTTGTTGTTGCGAATGAAAGAATAGATGCAAGGGCACGGACACGATTAAATGAACAAGTTTCAAAGAGAATATAGGCTATATCTTTATAACTAAAAATTATCTTTGTACGGTCATTGGATAACTCGTGCACGAGGAACGGCTTCCTCGAGCGATACCCCAAGACACGGGATCGTTTCGGCCTAGGAGGAAGCAAAAGATAGCTGAGCTCGACGAAAGCAAAAATATGGTTAGTCGGGAGAACTTGCAGCGGGGCTCGCTACCCGCGCTGAAAGGGTCGTCGTCTAACCCAGCTATACTCCAAAATGGCTTGTGGTGCCAGTGACCTTCACGTACACAAATTTCATACGAAAATGATAACAACTGACAGGGAAGAACATGGTAAGTCTCAAAGGCGCGACACGGTCCGCCGTGGGTAAGTTCCAATGTATTTTACATTATGCTTGTTTGAAATCCATTAGGATGGTTAGAAACATTCATACACGAAGTCATATAAACTCTTCAACCAAATGAGAGCTTGGAACTTAAATAGCCACGCACTAGTACAAAGTGTAATGTACTGATCCTCGCTCTCCACGCAGGTACCCCAAACCCCGAAGGGCGTGCCACTTAAAGCTCAAGGCGACGTGAACCCTTTTGAAGCCTCGTCCACGTGTTGAAGGCTTGTTTCGGAAATCCTTTTGAAGACTCCGCACTCAGTACAAAAGAAGATGACGACTCGACTCTCCTCCATAGCAGGTGTAAAGTGTTATGGTTTTGCTTGTAAAAAGGGATATAATGTATGGAACGACTATCTCATCGGCGTTCATTTTGTAAGTCGAGTCATGTTGTAGCCTGTGCGGCAATGATTGTAATGGAGTCAATGTAAATGAAGTTTTACTATCAATGAAAAGTCTACTTTTATTTAAAATGTATCAATCAATTTCTCTGCGTACTCTAACTTGATGTTGTGTTTCGGATAACCTTATGACTACGTCTTGTGCAATCGTAACTTAGGTTCGCACGGCATCACGCCCGGGGGACGACTATCGATTCGACGAAATTGGGGTGTGACACCTTTATAGCTTCTGAGCTCGTATATATATATATATATATTTTGGAATTGGTAATTAGTTTTTGGAATCGCTCCCACTGGGATTCGAACTCCTGACCACTCGGGCAGTATGACTGTCCACTACCACTAGGCTAGGGGTCATTGGCAATATATATATATATATATATATATATGGAGTTAGCCACCCATTAAGTTGGAGGTTAAAGGAGTAACTCTCCACTAAATAGACGGTTACACTTCTAGAGCAACTGAACAGCCTCTACGTATCAAAATCCCTACGTAGTAGCCTGTAAGCAACATCCCTACATAGCAAGCAACCCTATGCAGACATCCCGCATAGACGCCCCGTGCAAATGCCCACTCACGCAGATGCCCAACAAAGATGCCTTGAGCAGACCACCTCGTGCATACGTCACGCACAACTAAATGCAAATGTGTCATCTTGCATCCGATGGATAGATGTAAAGTGCGCCATCAAAGTACCACTTTATGCCCTTCATTCGAGTCGAGTTACTAAGCCCCTTCAGGGTTTAGCTCCTAAGAAAATTTCCCAAATAGAGTGACAAAAACATAAATGTAGAAACCCTCATAGAAAGTTTCCATCCTACGTCATTGCCACATAGGATAGAAATGGTGATAGAAATCACCATTGGGAGAAGTTTTTTCCAAAATGGATTTCTTCCATAGAAATAGGGAAGATAGAAACCCCTATTGGAGATGGTCTTATAGAAATTCTCTTATCTCTCATCACAATTATTATTGGGCCCCACACCATTAAATTGGTCTTTTTATTATGTGACACATAGGATAGAAATGGAGAACTATTGGAGAGCATTTTTGTATGTCTATAATTTTTATGTAGAAACTCTTCCAACTAGGATAGAAATCTCCTTAAAATACAATGCCAAGTAGGATAAGAACTCAATTTTAGAAATCACTATTGGAGATGGTCACAGATCTCATGTCTCATAAGATTTTCTTTAGGAAAAATACTTTTTTAAGGTGTTCCATAGGTTTTGTTTCCTTCTTACTTTGAAGTTTGAGCCCTCGTATCATCGTTGCAAATTCGGCTACTTCCATATTTGAAAAATCTAGAATTTTTAATTTGAATACAATGATCCATACAAAGCAATCATGCTCGTTATCCTAACTCGTGCTTTAAATCCATTTTTCGCATGTCTGGAAGCTCTGAGGGCTAATCATTTATGGCCTTCTAGAACCTGACTACCCCTTCCATGCATAGGTCTTGTACTTTTAGGTTGCCCAACCTTTGGACATGCATGAGTAACTTGGTCCCATTGGATATTTTCTTTTAGTTAGTCTACCTTAAACGGAGCAGCCTAATCCTTGTAAAAGATAGGCTTAATTGCACTTTGCTACCTTCAACTATTCCGTTTTTTTAACTTGATATCATAAACTTTTTTTTGTAACAAGTTGATATCCAAAAAAAAATTGGAACAAAAATACCTCTGCTCAAACCTTAAAATTATCCCCCCTCCCCCACTCTGGCTACCCCCTCCCTCCCGCTCCGCCTCCCCTCCGGCCACCCCCCTCTCCCGCGTCCGACCAACCCCCCTACCCCCACCGTCGCCAGCCGTAGCAGCAGCAGCCGCAGCCGCGCGCCGGAAGCGGGAGGGAGGGTTGGCCGGACGTGGGAGAGGGGGGTGGCCGGAGGAGAGGCGGAGCGGGAGGGTGGTGGTGGCCGGAGTGGAGGAGGGGGGAGGGGAGAAGGGAAGAGGGAAGGGATAAGGACATTTTGGAATTTTTTTGAAAAATTAGGTATCAAGTTAAAAAAATAATAGTTGAGATATCAAATTGTTACAAAAAAAAGTTTAGGGTATCAAGTTGAAAAAACAAAATAGTTGAGGGTAGCAAAGTGCAATTAAGCATAAAAGATAAATAACATAGTATGATCAGTTTTGCTTGTTATTTACGGCTGACCCTAATCCATATAAAAGATAAATAACATAGTATGATACTTTTGAGCTTGATCATCTTTGTGTTGTGTTCTTATTGGCCCATCTGTTATCTTCTCTACAATCATTCCATAGAACCACATTATGAGCTCAAGCCTCTTGGGTTTTTTATTGATGAATACTTAATAATTGAATTTACAATAAAAGGGTCATTAAATCAATGGTTAAATTATAAAAATAAAATTATGAATTTGGACAATGCATACTTCAGAATGTAATACATTTTAATATGGTAATATTTAATAGAATATCTTCTTGAGAATCATCAGAGGAATGATTGTTTATGCCTATTGATTAAGGTATTGTGGCAGGTAGACAAAAGTCTACATTCTCAAATGATTTACTAATATCATTGATCTTTGTTTAGAATACACTGGTTGACTTGATTAAACATGCTTGCTTGATTGAGTTTTGTATCACTCCAAATATGCATGACAGGTGTTATATAATCAGTCGTCCGTACATGAACTAGATTTTGTAGGTCGTAGCGGATTGATGGCGCTCGAAAGGTTAAAAATAAAAATCACCAACCTAAATGTTGGTCTTTCAATAATAGAGATGTATCAACTTACTTTGGGACAAAATAAGAAAACAACGAATATGCACTACGTGGGTCCCTATAAACAAGCTTGTAAACAACGCCATCACATGTTAGATAAATTACTTTAGGAATACATGTTTTTCTTATAAACAAAAGTTATATGTGGGTGTATTCCAAGACAGTATATAAAGGGTATGCAATATTACGCTTATATACGAATGCAAATTAATACTTGTTATACTAGTTCGAACGTAATATCCACTATAACTGGTTTTGTCCATATTATTGCATTCTCCGACAGAGCGTATTTTATCCAATATATATATATATATATATATATATATATATATATATATATATATATATATATATATATATATATATATATATATATATATATATAATGTCTCGTGCTCTCATAATTTCAGAAGAAAATTACTGTCATTAGGGGGAGATAGAAGGAAGATAAATGCCTTGTTCCAGAAGAACGTCATGAATTATTGTTCAAAAAGAACGTCATGAATTATTGTGACATACTTCTACTTTATTTTATCTTGACTAAATTAGAAAATTATCACTTATAATTAATTGTAAATGAATTAATAAATGCCTCTAAAAATATTGCATAAGTAATTAGGTTACATATACTAATTATGAATGTACCTTCTAAAATAGAAGTAAGTGTCAAATGAACCAAATAAGGCAGCAAATGAATCAGTTCTACATTAAGAAGATGGAAGACCTAACGGTCCTAAATATTTAGATCTTAAAAAAAAGACTGAATAATGCTCTTGAAAAAGCAACTCCTGAAGTAGCAGCTCCTGTAGAGAGTTCATAACTGTCTAGAAGATGTCATGAACCAAATATTCAATTTCTCCGAAACAAAACGTATCGCTCCGGTCAATGATATGCCTTAAATCCCAGAAGAGAATGAAAAGCGGTATCGGTACCCAAGAAATCTATATTTTACACATTCTCAGGAGAAATTTGGAATCAAAAATAATTTGTCATAGATGACATTAACAAATGAGAATAAAACTGGTGATAAAAATAAGCATAACAAAGAACCACGAATAATACTTGAATGTGGAAAATGAGAACATTGGTCAAAAAGTGGAAAGATGTGATTCACGTAGAACTAGATTCTCTTACAAAATATGGATTGTTTTGTCCTATAGTACAAAACCCCCAAAAAAGAAATAAATTCGGTAGGTTTTAAATGAGTGTTTGTAAGAAATAATGGGATCAAAATGTATAAGCAATGTTAGTTGCTCAAGGATTCTCGAGATGACCATGAGTAAAGAAACATATCCCCAGTCATGATAACCTAAACAATAACATAGATATACATGAAATCTTTGAAAGATTAAAATTGCTAGTATATCCTTGAAAGAATTTAAATTACCAAGATATCTTCAGAGGATTTGCAAAATGAGTCATATATGGACTAAAACCATTCGAAAGACTGTGATATTATAGGCACATTGGGTATTTGTCTAGAAAAAGGATATAATGATGATCCTAAATGTCCAAGCATATTCTAATATGAAGAAAACTCATGAATGTATTTGTCAAAGTGATCGTCTATATACATGACAATACCTGTTGAAGAGATTGGAAATACCTCCTAAAGATATTCGAAATAGCTTCTAAAGAGAAGATCGCCTAAAGAGAAGATCGCCTAAAGAGAATATCTATTGAAGAGATAATCTTTCGAAGAGACAATCCCTCGAAGAGATAATCTCTCTCCCAAAGAGTTAATCTCCTGAAGAGATAAATCTTTCGAAGATCTCTCCAAGATATCTCCATAAGAGAAGTTCTCCTGAAGATATTTAATATGAGCAGTTGTCATTCAATCAGTACATTTATAGTGGTCAGGTCAATGGGACATATTTTGGCTGAAAGAAGAAAAAACATGTTCTTAGTCCTAAAGTATACCCTATTTAAATAAAACAAGTACTTATTGTCATTCATTGAACATAATATTTTTTTACGTGAATCTTCTGATATGCACAAATTAAAATAACATAAAGCATATTTTTAGATATATCAAAGGAATCATTCTTGATTAAATTCATATGGATGTATTAATCTTATAAGATATGTAGACGCAGGTTATTTAGATTATTTATAAGGGCACATCAAAAGTTGATCAGGGCCATCTCGTTCATAACTTTCAGTAAGTTTGCCACTGAAAAATTTACTCAAGGTTATCCCATTTTTAGGTATAAAAGACAACTCTTTTATTTTTTATCTTTTGTCTTCTTCATCAACCCCAACTCTCTTCCCCTTTCTCCATACCCTAGTTGTCCCTACTTGTGGTCCCCAACTTCTTCCTCAACCCCACCTTTCTCCAAACCCTAGAATATTCTTCAAGGAACATTCTTAGTATATTTGGTACGTTTTAGACAACTAAATCACAAATTTTGTTAAATAATTTGTTCTCCCAAAATATTCTTATATTTTGTCACAGTATAGAAAGTATAGAAGAAAGTGGGGTATCACATCTATTAATCGAACAGCCCGAACCTTTCGAAGAACACAACAATACATCTCAGTAAGTCTCCGACCGACCAAATACGTAGTCGACACAAGGACTTTACCCCAAGACTTCGACACAAAGATTGCCACGTTTTGTGGCAATCCCGAAGTTAATATTCTGTACAACTGGACTACCATAAATCTGGCAGACCTTCAAGTAATTAGGACTGCCAAAAAATATGGCAGCCCTAGTGTAGAAATGCTGAACAATAGGACTGGCACGTTTTCTGGCAATCCTTCAAGTACATAGGACTGCTAGAAAATATGACAGTCCTGTTGTACAGCAGTTCATCCTCAGTACTGCCATATTTTCTGGCAGTCCCATGTATTAGAAGGATTGCCAGTTTTCTTGACAGTCCTGAACAAATTTATATTTTTTTGTTTTTGTAATTGAGTTTGGCATTTTCTTTAGAAATTTACTGTAGGGCATACCATCTCCTATTTCCATTGACTTGAGTAATTATTCTCAACGGATATCGCCTTTGAATCTTATGAAGAAGCATTAGATTGGTGCAGACAAGTTGGAAGGAAATTAAACACAGTCCTTGTCATTTCAAGGTCATTACGATCTCGGCCGAGTCATAAAACTGTGGATCTTGGATGCGAAAGAGGTGGGGCATTTAAGGTTCATCACAAAAAAGAAGAACGTGTCCGAAGAAAAGTCTCGGAGAAGGCGGTAGGGACCAAGAAATGTGGTTGTCCTTTCAAGATAGTGCTTGTCTCAAAAAATAATGAAAAGTGGCAGTTGACGACAGAAATGGGATGCACAATCATACTCTGGCGGAGATACTTACTGGTCATTCGTATGCCGGAAGATTGAACGAAGATGAGAAGAAGTAGTTGAAGAATTGTCCAGTTTCAAAATTGGCCCTAAACAAATTTATTTTGCGGTACGTTAGAAGAATGATAAGAACAAGTCTATTGTGAGGACAATCTACAATGCACTCTCGATATCAAGAACAAATACTCTAAGAAAAAGAATGGCGATGAAGCAAGTTTTGAAATTACTTGCCGATAGTCACTATATAGAGTACCATAGAAGACATCCGCAGTCTAATGAAGTCACTTATATGTTTTGGGCACATCCTGATTGTACGCATTTGGCACGGTCCTTCGCCAATGTGTTGGTTGTTGATTGAACGTAACTAACAAATTCAAGATGCCACTTTTCCATATTATCGGCTTCACGTCTACGAGTAAATCATTTTCAATTGCATTTCCTTTCTTGAAGAATGAAACAGTAGAAGACAATGCATGGTCCTTGAACAAATTGAAGACACTTTATACTGGACACAAAGAACAGTCTGTTTTTGTCACCGACCGAGAATATGTATTGATAAATGCTATAGATATCATATTTCCTCATGCTCGTAGACTATTATGCACTTGGCATGTTAATCGAAATATTCAAGCACAATGCAAGAGCAAGTTCAAAAAAGTATATGGCAAACTTGATATGGACCGCTTCGCAAAATTTTACAACGATTGGACCCTTATATGGAGAGCAAGTACTATAGACACTTTTGACAAAGCATGGTTGGTGTTCAAAAAGAAGTGAGAAAATAGCAACAAGTCATGCATATCTTATATCAAAGACACATGGCTTGATCCATATAAATAAGATTTCGTCTTAGCATGGACGAATATGGTGAAGCATTACGGCACGACCATTACCAACCGTGTCGAAGGTTCACGCTCAAGACTGAAAAAATATCTATGTTCATCGGTCGATGGTTTTGTGTCAGTTCGGCAGACAATAAATCTAATGACCAATTCGACGGTGAATGAGATAAAGGCTTCATTTGAGATGATCCTCAATATTGTAAAGCACGAACATAAGAAAGAAGAGCTCTTGTCCGATTTAATCCATGTATTGTCTCACCATGCATTGGCATTGCTATTTGATGAGATTGGTCGGTCGAATTCAGTCAATTTTGACTCGAAGTATGTGGTTGTACACATCGATATTCTTTCGGCCTTCCTTGTGTACATGAGATCATAAATATCGATGTCAATGTAGACCAATTACAATAGTGGTCATTAATCAACATTGGAGACAGTTGTCAATCATGCCTATGGTGGACAGTCACGACGACTTCTTTTCCTTGCCACAAGTTAAACTCCTCTATGCAAGATGGTGTGATGCACTAAAACTTGAGAGGAAGTCGATTGAGCTTAAAATTTAAGAACTTGTCCACCCGGCAAGTAGTCATTTGCATGAGCCATCTGTTGTTGTTGCTCCGAAGGGTAGATCCCAATAAGACTTACCAGAACACAGAAGAAGAAGCTCGAGTCTACTAATAGGGAACTATCATTATTTGAACATATTAAAAGAAGGTGGAAGGGGTCGTCTGTTCGAAGAGAAAGAACAAACTTCCTGTTCAAAAAAATAAACAAAAAACACGCGTTGTAAACACATTTGACATGTACATTGATGCATTTTTGCCTACGATACGGGAATACATTTGGTCTATTAAAGATGTGCCTAAAGATGGACATTATGGGTTTCATGTTCTTGCAAGACATCTAGGCTATTCTGTTAAAGACGGATGGAGACAGGTTAGAGCAGAGCTATAAGAGGAGTTAGAGTCTCGTCTTCCCTTCTATACAAATACTAAGCCAAGATACAGTTGGAGAATTGTTGACAATCATTCCATACGCTGATCATACTACTGGAGAGGAACATTGCATGGATGTACCTTCTGTTGCATATCTACTCGCTAACAGGTACAAGATACCAATTATCATTCTTTCAAAACATATCTACAACATATTCTTCCCAATGTCCAAAGTTTGTTAAATACTTATACTAGATATGTATTCGCTTACAGGTACAAGATACCAATTATCATTATGTCAAAAATTAAAAACACATTCTTTCCAATGTGCGCTCCTCCGACAGACTACAGTATATCCACTCTATATACAGTTGGGCTTGACATAAATCACTTTATCATCTTGCTGTTGATTGGACACTCTCATATTCCTTTTCCTACTCCAGTCTGCTATAAACATGCTCCGGAAGAATCGATCGCTTGGATGACACCCTACTCCCATGCGATCAATGTCTACAAGAAAGTAACAAAGATGGTGGATCCTATACCAAGGTCCAAAGACGACTACGAAGTATTGATTGACTGATAGTGGATCATACACCGATACTTTTGTCATATTTTGTAAACAGAAGAATGGAAGAAATATAATGGTTTTGGCACATTGCTTTGCTTCGTATTTGTCAAGTTGTACTTTATGTATCATATTCGTACAATATTCCTGGCATATTGATTTTGGCAAGTTGTTAATGATTTTCGTATCATTTTTTTTGTATCATATTCGTATTTGTCAAGTTGTCAATGATTTTCTTGGTTGATCCTAGAAACTTAACAGAAGTGTCTACTTTCTGTGAACTAGGACTTCCCAGGAAACTGGACAGTCCTACTTCATAACAAGTTTGAAGCAAGACTGCCAGAGATTTGGCAGTCCAACGTACAACTAGGACTACCAGAAAACTGGGCAGTCCTAGTTCATACTTGTTGTGAACTAGGACTGCCCAATTTCTAGGGCAGTCCTTGTAGTGCCCCGTCCCGCTCAGTCAATCGAAAGAATCGGAATGCCAACGGCGTTCAGACTTAGCCATACAATGGCTACTCGAAGACCCGCTCGGTCGAGGCGACTCCTCGCACAGGTTGGTGGCTTCGATGAACTTGCCTCAGCTTGGCCTTCGCACTAATAATACGAAAGTTTTCAAATGCACAAGTAGGCTTGATAATAAAAGAGACGAATCCATATAGCTAAGGAAATAATCCCAAGTCGGGTCGATTGAGTTAGAAAATGAACAAGGTCCCATGGTCGGCTTAGAATAATTATACTATGGCTTTCGAAATGACACTCGGTCCTTCGTCCGGGGAGGAGAATGTGATCTCTGACCGCGTGCCTGTTGAAGAATGAGCCGACGACTCATAGGCAGTGGCTGGGTTAAGGGAACCCACCGGAGCCGTAGCGAAAGCGAGTCTTCATAGGGCGATTGTCACTGCTTATGGACCCGAACCTGGGTGATCTATCCATGCCCCAAAGCTATGTTTTTTATGGGTCCGGTCTTCGCGCGCGCGTCCGCGACATAGTTCGCGTGCGTCCGCGCTTGTGGGTGTGTTCTATGTCGCGGACGGGCGCGTATGCGCTCACGCGACTAAAGAACACATGTGCGTATATGCGCTCGTGCGTTTAAAGAACGTGTGTGCGCTCATGCACGGTTAAGCCCAACTACCGACTCCTCCCGGAATTGCGTTATCGGAGCCGAGCCAGGAATAGCCGTTAGTGGACACCTACCACTTTTCACCGGTTAGAGAGGCCCTCTTTAATACATTCAAAAAAGATGTTCACAGGGGCCAGAAAGACTCGGTCATAGGAACTTAGACCACCTACGCGCTGGTAAACGAAAACCACCTCGACTGGATCTACCGAACGATGAAAGTTGGTCTTCGCCACAAAGTTGTGAGTTAGCCTAAGTCATAGGCGTCGTCCGCATAAATGTTTGATAAAGCATGTACGGTCCCATCGTCCAAGGCTTGGCATAGCCTTTACTCGCCCCACGAGCAAAGTTGCATCGTGCGGTTTGTGGCATAAGTCTAAGCACCCAAATAACTTGGTTGTTCAACGTCGATCGTGTGCACGGCACATTCCCTCGACGCAAGGCTTAACGCAGCCTTTCCTCGTCAAGTTGATGCACGATTAAGTTAGGCTAAGTGATTCTAGGCGATCGAAGACATTCTAAGCATTGTTCCATGTTTTTTGTGGTTGTCGATATTACTTGGTTTTACAATCATAAGGCCTCTTATATAGAGTATGACTTGGGTGGTGGTGTCGCATAGAGTTCAAGTTGGTTTAAGGCACGATGTCACGGACTTAGTATTTTTCAGGCACGGGCCACGGTCGATTAAATTGAGTTGGAATGACCGCTTTCAAATAGTCGTTCCTGAGTCGAATGAAATGATAGGGCAACAAGGAAGAATGCTCACGACCATGGGTCGTCGAGGCGGTCTCAGATGTGAAAAGTATTGAATTTGGCCCTGAAAAAGATGGTAACATTAGAAGAACAATGACTGTGTGAGACGTCAGTTCGAGTCAAGTCTTGCATAGTCATTAGACAACTTGTCGACAAGGTAAAAGTTTCCACGAGCGACATCCCTGGGCGCCATGGGACCGTTTTGGCCTAGGGGAAAACACGGTATAGCCGAGCTGAGGGTACCGCTCAGGTTATTCGGAAACTTTCAGCGGGGCTCGCTACTTGCGCTGAAAGGGTCACCGAATAACAAAGTTATAAATCCAGGATAGCTTGTGGTGCTAGTGAACTTTCATATAGATGAGTCGGCATGGGTGGTGATCCGCGTGTGTGCCTTTAGATATTGAGTTGGATTGAACATGTACACGATCGAAAGATAATGTTTGGAACTAAGATTTGGCTGCAACGTAGATACCGTGCTTCGGCACGAGATGTGGTGTCGAGTCTTAAGTTATTGGATAGAGTTGCATAAGTTGGGTTTGAGTCGTTCAAGTTTAAGTCAGGAAGCACCGTAAGACAAAGTTGGTTGAGTGACACAAAGTTCACAAGTCTTGATTTGGGTCAGTTGGTGATTGAAGTAGCAAGGCCGCGAGGCGACGATAAGGTTAAGTCATACTGAGTTGTGAGGTACGGCCTCAATATGGACTTGTAGAACGGTCACATAAAAATTGGGTACTATAGCGTAGTTACGTCTCTGAGTATAGGCCGAAAGGCAAGTACGACCTAATAAGTTGACGTCGTTGACACGAGAAGGGTCTAGAGGCAAAGTATCAGAAAGTCACTAGTTGCAAGGCATGGGATGGTCTAGAGACATAAAATAGGTCGAGAGTCTATGTCCTAAAACTGATCCTAAGACAAGAGTAGAAAGACAATTGTAAAGGATTTATGTTGCACAAAATAAATGAACGTGTTGGTTTTGTATGTGTGGGCGAGGAGCTCATTCCACCAGTACAATTGAGTACTGACACCCACACAATTTTCATGTGCAGGCACAGGTAGAAGCTCGTGGCACGGAGTTCGCTTGGATGCGTCGAGGCACGAAGTTCCTTGACAATTCGAGGCATGCGGCCGCATGGAGTATGGACTTATACGGGACATAATGTATGGATATTGCCTATCTAAAGCTTCCGCTGGCCTACTCAAATTGTATTGAGAGAGGATAGAGAGCAGAGTGAATTGTAATGTGAGAAGAGTGATCTTGAGTGATTGTAATCTTGGCCTTGCGCCACATTGTAATCTTTGTTTCAATATCAATAAAAGAGTGTTTTGCATAACTTGTGTTTTACTTCAAATTTCTACTGCTGTATCAATGTCTCTGCTTGGGACTTATGCGCGACAACCCCGTCGCTAAGTCTGTAATCGGCCGTTATGGAACTCGCCCTGTGTGAGCATAAATCTAGGCTCATGCGGCATCATGCCTTAGCGAGGACGATCGCTCCTACGGGAGCGGGGTGTGACATAATGGTATCAGAGCACGGCTTTACGTCCCTGGACTTTCGATTGAATTCTTTAACTTCGATGATGCTCCGCAAACTCTGTTGTTTCGAAATCGATATCGTTGGTGCGCCCTCTCTCAAATGTCCCATGGGATGTCCATACAATAAGTCTATATATTTTGTAAAATCGTACAAAAGAAAATTGGTTGAACTAAAGTTAACTCCAATAAGCACGGCTGGCTAAGTCGGGCTGGACACTAAAATTGCGTAAGGTAAGAATGAGTTAGAATCGATTCAAAGAGTGTTGGGTAGTTTTGACACCGGTGCTATCGATCGACGATGTTATCGTCGATGTGATATAGAAGAGCATGCTTGAAAATTTGAGGAATGGTTCGAACAGAGATTCAAAGTAGTCGATTGCAAATTGAATGATAGTTTTGAGGATTTGTCGAATGATTTCATCCCTGAGTGGTGTATGGGATAGCCTTGGGGATGTTGGTCGATTGAGGGTGCAGGGTGCAAATGAGTCTGTCAGCAAGCGTCGTATGTATGCAAGCCTTAGATTGAGTATCATTGAGTAAGTTAGATCATGAAAATTTGGACGAGTCAATTCGAAGAAAACTAGAGATGACGTGCACGAGATTGGGATTGTGCAAGTACGAAATACAGAAATAGTTGAGTAGATAGATCGAATCGAGAAAAAGTTAAGGTAACAAACGGATGACTCGATCGAGGAAATCGATATGTGAATCATATACAAAAAGTTAGCACGATCGGAAGATAGCATGCATGGAAATAATTCGAATATTGAGAATGACTATAAAGAATTGGGATAGATGTTGCTCGATGATTTGAGTTAGCATAGAACGATACGACTTGAGGAAGTATGTTGCTCGATGACTTAAGATAGTCGGATGAACATACTTGATTTTGGATCTTGGACGAATTGAACATGTGACTAGTTCGGAAGATAATTATCGAACTTGATCTTGAATATTAAGGAGAGTATCCAGTTCGGATGATAGCATCAGTTGCGCGACTCAAAATTTGTTACAAAGAAGATCGTCATGTTATGCATATTGTCGATGGCATTGAGGAGTATCAAAGATCGATATACGATTAACTCGGGGGCACTCTAATTCGAGGAATGATGATCATGCAAGTGTTATTGTCCTGACGGATGCTATACTTAGGATTTTGATTGAAATGAATGTTGGATGAAAATGATCGTGTCTTGATGGTTGCGTTGACAACCTCTACGTCGATGATCTTGCATTGCGCGAGTGCAACTCCAGCCTCGCACATGCATTACATCGGATTTGGGATGATCGTTCCACGTGAGCGCTCACATGGTTATTCATGTCGCGGGAATGATCGAACTCGAAAAATTAGGACGTGGTAATTTGGATTGTCTCGACTTGCGGTTTGATGCGAAGGTGAATTCGAGGATTGTTCAGACTTGTAATTAACGATTGAGTAAACTTGAGGATTGAGTAAATCCAATCTGCGTATCGAGAACGAATTAGTCTAGACTCAACATAAAAGTTATGTCCCGATGAGGATGATTATCCCGCGGAAGAGTTGCATGGTGATTTCATGCCCACCGTGGATAATCAGACTGGCATGAGATTGGGACGCAACATATTGTCAAGCTAGACAACCTTATGATCGATTACGTAAATTGTATTGAACGACTTAGGGAGTACAGAATGAAAATTTTAGTTTAGCGACAAATTATGTCATAGCGTGTTTGACTTGGAAAGAATGGATAAGTAGATTGTATAGAACATGTTTGAAGAGATAGACTATACGAATCGTAAAAATTGGATGTGCGATAGCGATAGGCAAGAGACTTGGTTGAGCAGAACTTGAAGTATGATAGCTTTGCTGAATGACTTAGACCCCATGTGACGAATGTCTAGATGTGAGTAGGGAATCTATGCTCAAAGTTTAGAAATCGAAGTGAGGCGAGCTTGGGTAGAAAATCCTATACTACCAACTTTGGTTTGACCTTAGGATGGGGTCAGTGTTGATGTTATTATTTGGGAACTATGATTCCAATACTGACGATTGACTTTAGCCTAGAAAAATAGCCTAGCGGTTAGGTGAGACGTCCATCTTGCGAGAGTTAGCAACGGTACAAGTGATCTTGAGGATTGATTAGTTTGGATGTTGGTGTTGATTAATGGAATGATTCAAGCGTATGATAATACCACTCATGAGCCTCGGCTAAAATGCATATATATCAGGGACGCTTGAATATGTGCACGATCCGGCTCGAGCGGAAATGGCGGAATTCTCTATCACGAGGCTTGGTTGAAATGTATATATTTTGGTAACGCTTAAAATATGTGCATGATCCAACTAAGTGATACGTTGAATTCAAAGTGAGACTAGAGAAATAAAATGGTCAAGGATTTTGAGATTGAGAGTTTCAAAGGAAAAATTGAGGGTAGCACGAGCGTGGCTCAGTTTAAAGAAATGTATAGGAAGTACGTGTACAAGAATGGTGGGATGTTGAATCAAAGTGATAAGTCTATAAGTAAGTACTCAGTTAGTTTCGAGGACGAAACTTTTTCTGAGTGGTGTATGATGTAGTGTCCCATCCCGCTCAGTCAATCGAAAGAATCGGAATGCCAACGGCGTTCGGACTTATCCATGCAATGGCTACTCGAAGACCCGCTCGGTCGAGGCGACTCCTCGCACAGGTGGGTGGCTTCGGTAAACTTGCCTTAGCTTGGCCTTCGCACTAATAATACGAAAGTTTTCAAATGCACAAGTATGCTTGGTAATAAAAGAGACGAATCCACATAACTAAGGGAATAATCCCAAGTCGGGTCGATTGAGTTAGAAAATGAACAAGGTCCCATAGCCGGCTTAGAATCATTTTACGATGGATTTCGAAATGGCACATGGTCCTTCATCCCGTGGCTTGGGAGAAGAAAAAGTTGGCCTTCGCCACAAAGTTGTGAGTTAGCCTAAGTCATAGGCGTCGTCCGCATAAATGTTTGATAAAGCATGCACGGTCCTATCGTCCAAGGCTTGGCATAGCCTTTGCTCGCCCCACGAGCTAAGTTGTATCGTACGACTTGTGGCATAAGTCTAGGCACCCAAATAACTTGGTTGTTCAACGTTGATCGCGTGCACGGCACATCCCTTCGATGCAAGGCTTGACACAGCCTTTGCTCGCCAAGTTGATGCACGATTAAGTTAGGCTAAGTGATTCTAGGCGATCGAAGACATTCTAAACATTGTTCCATGTTTTCTGCGGTTGTCGATATTACTTGGTTTCACGATCATAAGGCCTGTCATATAGAGTATGACTTGGGCGGTGGTGTCGCATAGAGTTCAAGTTGGTTTAAGGTACGGTGTCACGAACTTAGTATTTTTAAGGCACGGGCCACCGTCGATTAAATTGAGTTGGAATGAGGGCTTTCAAATAGTCGTTTCTGAGTCGAATGAAATGATAGGGCAAGAACAAAGAATGCTCGCAACCATGGATCGTCGAGACGGTCTCAGATGTGAGAAGTATTAAATTTGGCCCTGAAAGAGATGGTAACATTAGAATAACAATGACTGTGTGAGACGTCAGTTCGAGTCGAGTCTTGCATGGTCATTGGACAACTTGTCGACAAGGTAAAAGTTTTCACGAGTGGCATCCTTGGGCGCCATGGGACCGTTTCGGCCTAGGGAAAACACAGTATAGCCGAGCTGGGGGTACCGCTCAGGTTGTTCGGGAACTTTCAGTGGGGCTCGCTACTTGCGCTGAAAGGGTCGTCGAATAACAAAGCTATAAGTCCAGGATAGCTTGTGGTACTAGTGACCTTTCATATAGATAAGTCGGCATGGGGCAGCGATCCACATGTGTGCCTTTGGATTGAGTTGAGTTGAACATGTACACGATCAGAAGATAATGTTTGTGCCTAAGATTTGGCTACAACGCAGACACCGTGCTTCGGTACGAGATGTGGCGTCGAGTCTTAAGTTGTTGGATAGAGTTACATAAGTTGGGTTTGAGTCGTTCGAGTTTAAGTCAGGAAGCGCCGTAAGGTAAAGTTGGTTGAGTGACACAAAGTTCACAAGTCTTGATTTGGGTCAGTTGGTGATTGAAGTAGCTAGGCCGCGAGGCGACGATATGGTTAAGTCATACTGAGTTGCGAGGCACGGCCTCAATATGGACTTGTAGCATGGTCACATAAAAATTGGTTACTATCGTATAGTTATGTCTCTGAGTATGGACCGAAAGGCAAGCACGACTTAATAAGTTGACGTCATTGACACAAGAAGGGTCTAGAGGCAAAGTATCAGTAAGTAGCTAGTTGCAAAGCACGGGATGGTCTAGAGACACAAAATAGGCCAAAAGTCTATGTCCTAAAACTAATCCTAAGGCAAAAGTAGAAAGACAATCGTAAAGGGTTTATGTTGCACAAAGTAAATGAACGTGTTGGTTTTATATGGGTGGGCGAGGAGCTCATTCTACCAGTACAGTTGAGTACTGACACCCACACAGTTTTTATGTACAGGTACAGGTAGAAGCTCGTGGCACGGAGCTGCTTGGATGCGTCAAGGTACGGAGTTCCTTGACGATTTGAGGCGTGCGGTCGCATGGAGTCTAGACTTATACAGGACATAATGTATGGACATTACCTATCTAAAGCTTCCGCTGGCCTACTCAAATTGTATTGAGAGAGGAGAGAGAGCAGAGTGACTTGTAATGTGAGAAGAGTGATCTTGAGTGATTGTAATCTTGGTCTTGTGCCACATTGTAATATTTGTTTCAATATCAATAAAAGAGTGTTTTGTATGACTTATGTTTTGCTTCAAATTTCCACTGTTGTATCAATGTCTCCGCTTGGGACTTCTGTGCGACAACCCTGTCGCTTAGCCTGTATCGGCCGTTATGGAACCCGCCTTGCGTGAGCGCAATCTAGGCTCACGCGGCATCACGCCTTAGCGAGGACGATCGTTCTTACGGGAGCGGGGCGTGACAGTCCTACTTCACTGCAAGTATGAGACATGACTGTCCAGTTTCCTGATAGTCCAACATATAACTAGGACTGCCCAGAAATTGGGCAGTCCTAGTTCATACTTGATGTAAACTAGGACTGTCTAGTTTCCTGGACAGTCCTACTTCACAGCAAGTATGAGACAGGACTGTCCATTTTTCTGGCAGTCCAACGTACAACTAGGACTGCCAAGAAACTGGACAGTCCTAGTTCATACTTGCTGTGGACTAGGACTGTCTGTGAAGTATGAGACAGGACTGCCCAAATTTTTGGCAGTCCAACGTACAACTAGGACTGCCAGAAAACTGGACAGTCCTAGTTCATACTTGTTGTTAACTAGGACTGTCTAGTTTCTTGGCAGTCCTTCATGTACGTTGGACTGCCAGAAAACTGGACAGTCTTGCTTCATACTTGCTGTGAAGTAGGACTTCCTAGTTTTCCTGGGCAGTCCTAGTTCATAAAAGTACACAATTCTATTAAGTTGCCAGAATCAATGAGAAAATTATTGACAACTTAGACAAATACGAATATGATACGAAAAATGATACTTGATACTCAAACGCAATATGATACTTGATATTCAAACGATACTCAATCAATTACGATACTAAGTGATACGAATATGATACACACGAAGTATTTAAACTGACATGTGTTCAAAACATAGTACAACAAACTGTTGGTGTTCAACAAAAGTGACACACAAAATGTTCAAACAAATACAATAAATTCATTTTTTATGACGCATCTTAGTGCGTCGCTCGTCTTCGAAAAATGGATAGTCAGATGAGATGTTCTACATCTGGATAGCAACATCAACATAGTTTTCTCCCTTGCACAGGATGAGACTTTTTCCTAAATTTTTTACTGTGGAAGCCTACAGGAGGAAAAAAAGGATAAAATTAGCCACGTTAATAGACTTTGAAACGTTAATTCAATAAAATACTACTTACCATCTTCTGCAGTGCATCAAGCAGGCCTAACTTGGTTGGTAGAGGGGCTGCTACCGGCATTTCAACACCTCGCATATCAGGGTTCAACATCATACCATGTTTGGCCTCTGCATAATACCCCATATAGTCATCACTACAATCCCACATCTCCATTACCGAAAGTCGTTTGGTTTCACCGACAACATGACGTTGCCACTCAGTGAAGAAATATGAGCCCCAACGGTAGTCCGGCGGGACATAGGTTAATCTTTGATCCCTTTTGAAGAAGTCCTCAAATTTAATGTGCTCGGTATAGTTTGCACATAGCCAAACTGACGAAGCACTCTGTCTAGCATGTGAGGCTCCTCAATTTCATGACAAGTTATCAGACCTTGAAATAGTGAAACTCCTTGCAATGGATGAGGGCTATTTCGTAGATCCTGATATAGATGCCAAATAATCTACATCATAGTATAAGTTGTAATGCCCCGCTCTGCGCGAGGCATTTGGTAGGCTTGTTGGATGGGATCAGAATGTTGGACCACGACTTATGTTGGGAATCAAGAGAGTTGAGACTGATACAGTCTCTCTGAGCTGGCTAGACGGATTAATTATTGGAACGTGGCTCGCTGGTGCAGCTACGCTTAAGGAAAATATGTACAACCAGAATCAGAAGACCCTTTTATGCAGGCAAGTGGAACTGTCCTCATTCCTCCTTATTCCTGTATGCTTAATAAATAGAATAACGTGATGCTATAAATATGTCCCTAATGTCTCCTACCTTGAATGTTGAATAATTGTGATGCGATACTTTAGTTGCTAAATCGATAGAGATGCATATGCTGGAAATCATTGAATGAATAACACATGAACTTTGAATTGTTGAACAAATCACACTCGAACTGCTAATGTAACATGATGCCTGAGAATGAGTCGATAATGTCCCTTATGCTTAATGTTGATGAAATGAATAAATTACTTGAATAATGAGATGCTGCGTGAATGATACATGAGAAAAGAATTGAATATGCTATTGTTCCTATGAAATGAATGAAATGCTACAGATCCCTTTGAAATGAATGAATGTTGTTGTTCCTCATTAGAAGGAACGTAATGAAAAATGTTGCAATGGAACAAACAATGAGAATTGATGAGGCTTGGGATCGTTGAGATCACCAAATGAAATAATGGTAATGTTGGGAATGAATAAGTCATTGAACATGACTTGAATGAGATGAATGATGATACACTGTTGTCTTTACTTCAATATTTCACCATACATTTTATGTTCACGATTGAGTCGGATACGCATTCGCATGGTCATAGGACAACTTATGCATAAGAGATGGAGATATGTTTTCTCGGACGGTACCCCGGGATGCTAGGGCGACCGATCCGGCCTAGGAAGAAACATTGGCGTGCCAGTAGGGGCATGGGTTTTGCGAGGCATCCTTTGGGGCTAGCTACCTTCTCTGGAGTCATCGCATTACCGATGAAGACCTATATGGCAACGTCCGTATGGTTAAATACTAGTGACCATATAGTCAGGATGCATGCAAATGAATGTTTTGTGCAGGCAGAGTAAGTATATCTGATAACTTGTATTTGATGCAGGTACGAGGGAGTCGGCTATCGGTAAGAAATTACTTAAATGTGATATACTCAATATATGTGTTGGTTTAACTTGTGTGCTTAACGTGCCAAGTAAATGATGCTATGTGTAGTCTTTCAGTATGAGAACCTGCTTAACATGTTAAAATTTAGTATCAAAAAAAAGATGCCTTGCTATAAACATTTCTCAACATAACATACATGCCAAGTGATGCTTGAAGTGAGAATTGTCATAACATGTTTAGTAAATGTTAACGATGCCTCAATGATGTCTTTGCATGATAACACCAAGAATGCTATAATGATATGTCCACATAAATATTGCTAAGAATATGTTTACATGCTTTACTATGATTATTGTCCATGAACTGTAAACTGATGTTAGGCCCCAAATAAGAAAGATCATTCTAATAAATGCTTATTTAAATGATTACTTAAATATTGGTTTAGGCGAGTGGGTTGGATTCTGCTCGCCAGTACATAAATGATGTGCTGACCCACGTTTTGTGGGCAGGTTCTCGTGCTTCGGATGTTCTGTACACGTTGATTGGCTTGATTGGTCCCGCGGCATCGAAGATTTGTTGGGCATACAGAAGCTCTCCTTGTACAAGATGATGTCTTCTGTTTATAAAGGGCATAATGTATGGAACATTGTAATCAGTTGTACCAGCAAGTTGTAAGTCAAGTTGGTATATCGAGTTATAATCCAATGTATCCAAGTATCAAATATAAGCTGTATAGCATTGTTCAGTTAGCTTTCAATGTAAAATAAAATGTGTTGTAAGCACTGTACTTCAATACAAGTCTTGTACTCTTCTTCAATTATCAATAAAGAGAATAAAGTCCTGTATATCTCTGTGAGACTTCAAGTTATCCTTTTATCTCCGCTGCTATAAAGAAACTGATGTGTTTCTATTCAATAAGAAAGATTATCCTTATTAACTTCAATTTGTCTGCTTCTGCCGCTGCGATGAGTTCCTATTTGAAGATAATCGATTATGTACCATCTTTGCCTTGTACAAGTGCAATACCAGACTTGTACGGCATCACGCCCAAGCGAGAACGATCGATTCCAAGAGATAAAATATGTGAATAAATGACTCTACGAATCGGGGCGTGACAAATTGGTATCAGAGCACGGCTTTACGTCTTTGGTCTCTTCTTTGATTCATTTCAAATCAAAGTTGCATCGATGATTAACCAAAGTTACTTCCGCGATCACTCAACGTTGCTTCCGCGATTAAATCAAAGATTGCTTTCGCGATTATGCTGTTGTTGTTCTGTAATCATCCTATATTGTTTGTGTCTGAAAGTTCGTTGACCCTCTTGGCTGCTCACTGGATGTTCCATACAATAAGTCTATATACATTGTGATTCTCCTGAATGAATGATTATTGTTGGTTTGGACACAAATAACCCAACAATGACTCGATGCCATAGTATGCTATAGTATGAATGCTGCTTGGAATTGTAGGAATAAAGAAAAGTGGCTATGTATGCTGTAACAAATTGAGAATTGCATGTGATGTTGGGAAAGATTTGGGAATGAAATATTTGATGGATGAGTTTGACATAACTGGTGAGTCGACTCAGGGGTGATGGCTAGTACTTTTGAGACCCTAAGAATGTTGGCTTGTGATATTGAGACCCCGAGATGTTGGTTAAGTATTGTGATCATTGTAGATCACGAATGTCCGGAATAGAATTGGGTTGGTATTATTTAAGGATGGCTTCGTTTCTGAGTGGTATATTGCCTCTACCACCTCAGAACGAGATATATGTTCACCCTTTCCATAGGATAGCAAAGAGACTATCTGTGGGTACTGGGTAGTGCTGAGACTTACCTGGGAGTTATGTATTGTGGCTAGATGACTCGAGTGTCCTTTGATGGTGATGTTATATTGAGTAGCGAGATTGTCGAAAATTATAACTGGTGGCTTGGTTAGAAATTGTTTAGTCGAGTGATAACTCAGACTAGTAAGACTGTTAGTATGCTATGGGTGAATGGATTTGGCTAGAGAATGTTGTGGCTTAGAATACCTGAATGTTGACTTCGATTGGTTGGATGCAAACCAAATGTGGCTAATACAAAGTTGGTTGCGTAGTTGAAAGTTTTAGAAATATTGTCGGTGAACCAAAGGAATATTAGAGATTTGTGCCTTGATCCTAAGGTGTAATAGATGTTAACCCATCTAGATCACCAAAGGATAGTCATTTCCTATGAGCATGTATGCTGAGGAATTTAATGGGATTAGAAAAGTAACAAGTAGCAACCCTGAATAATTGTGTTGCATAGAGAATGGTTAGTTGATACATGAATTGTCGGATTGAATGGAATGAACTACTCGACCCTTGCTGCATGAGATTTAAGAATGCCCATAAGATAGTTTGATGATTGAGAAACGAATGGGATTGAGAAATTACAAACGTGTTGGATAATGTCGGTATATGTGACTGTTGGTTGGGATATAGATTGTTGGCCAATGACTTGGTGGTATGACTCTGGCATACAGATCGAATAGTATGATTCCATAGTTATGTTAAGACTATCGAAATCGATGACCCTTGAATAGTTAGCCTTGGCTTATGGGTTCATGTGTGTACAAAGGATTTGAAATAGAAATTGAATCATTGGGAATTTACTTGATGGATTATTAGAATGGTGAGAATCGTATTTCGGGTTGGGATTTGACCGTAACGTTGATAGATCGATCTTAGTCGATCATTGGGTAAGTCTAGAATGAGCCTCTGTGAAAATTATTCCTTGAGGAAGACCCTGGATAGATAGACTTGACCCTAGCGACCGTGGGCTGCATGACCAATTGTTGGCATAGCCTACAATGGTGACTTGTTATTCAGACTGAGTTGATACCCATAGGTTTGGGTAGAGTTCGTTAGAACAGTCGGTTGCCTGTCGGCTTGAGAATAAGCAATTTGTATGATCCCTAGTAGCCGCCCACTCTAGGAAAGTCACCTGGATGATTAGGTTTAGCTATCGGTATAGCTAACCATAAAGACTTGACCGAATAATAGGGTGACCATTGGCGACCGTAGGATAACCTTTAGTATTGAACGAGAGATGGTGATGAGTATGACCTAAGAATGATATGTTGTAAATATATGCTTCAATTTGTACCTTAAGAGATGTTTGACCATTGAGGATTATGTGTCGGCCTATAGAGGGAATGTTGGATCGATATCTATAGTCGGGTAGCTGGGTTAAACCTGACTGTTGCATAGAATTGTACCCTTTGCTTGGGTAATCGATAGTGGGGTGACGTCGGATTGTGTCTTATAGAAAAGATGAATTGTCTCGGTGGGAAATATTGTTGGGTTTGGGAAGGAATATGATACATGTTGTGAACTCTTGATATGACTGGCTCTAAGTTAGACCCTTGACCGAATATTGGAAATATTATGTTTGGATAGAGAGCTTACCCAAGTCGTCCCTGATGTTAAGTGTTGTGGCCTGGAAGATAGTGATTGTGGCAAGTGAATAAAGTAATAAGTCAATTGAAAGGATGCTAAGTTGGATTTGGAAAAGAGAGTTATATCGTGGCTGATCGAATCGTACTAACATGGAAGTTGGCTGAAGTACATATGTTTTGGGGACGCCTAAAATATGTGTATGGATCCAGCCGAAGTGATAGGTTGCGACTAAGATAACATTGAGGGAAGAATTTATCGTACTAGCACGGACTTTGGCTGAAATGCATACGTTTTGGGGACGCCTGAAATATGTGTATGGATCCAAACAAAGTGATACGTTGCGACCAAGATAGAAATGCAAGGAAAATGTTGGTGCATCAATGAGAAGTTACAAGTAATTGAAAAAGAGAAAGACGGATCGAATCGTTGATGGATTAAATGGTACAATTGGATAGCTATTTTGATATGACCGAGTGTACTGAAATGAATATTGAATTGAAGCTGAATGAGTAACTTGTTATGACTAAGTGAATTAGTAAGATGAGTTGTTCTATTAAGTTTCGAGGATGAAACTTTTTCTGAGTGGTATATTATGTAATGCTCCGCTCCGTGCGAGGCATTTGGTAGGCTTGTTGGATGGGATCAGAATGTTGGACCATGACTTATGTTGGGAATCAAGAGAGTTGAGACTGATGCAGTCTCTCTGAGCTGGCTAGATGAATTAAGTGTTGGAACGTGGCTCGCTGGTGGAGCTACGCTTAAGAGAAATATGTACAACCAGAATAAGAAGACCATTTTATGCAGGCAAGTGGAACTGTCCTCCTTCCTCCTTATTCCTGCATGCTTAATAAATGGAATAACGTGATGCTATGAATATGTCCCTAATGTCTCTTACCTTGAATGTTGAATAATTGTGATGCGATGCTTTAGTTGCTAAATCGATAAAGATGCATATGCTGGAAATTATTGAATGAATAACACATGAACTTTGAATTGTTGAACAAATCACACTCGAACTGCTAATGTAACATGATGCCTGAGAATGAGTCGATAATGTCCCTTATGCTTAATATTGATGAAATAAATGAATCACTTGAATAATAAGATGCTGCGTGAATGATACATGAGAAAAGAATTGAATATGCTATTGTTCCTATGAAATGAATAAAATGCTACAGGTCCCTTCAAAATGAATGAATGTTGTTGTTCCTCCTTAGAAGTAACGTAATGAGAAATGTTGCAATGGAATGAACAATGAGAATTGATGAGGCTTGGGATCGTTGAGATCACCAAATGAAATGATGGTAATGTTGGGAATGAATAAGTCATTGAACATGACTTGAATGAGATGAATGATGATGCACTGTTGTCTTTACTTCAATATTTTATCAATCATTTTATGTTCACTATTGAGTCGGACACGCATTCGCATAGTCATAGGACAACTTATACATAAGAGATGGGGATATGTTTTCTCGGACGGTACCCCGGGACGTTAGGGCGACTGATCCGGCCTAGGAGGAAACATTGGTGAGCAAGTAGGGGCACGGGTTTTACGAGGCATCCTTTGGGGCTAGCTACCTTCTCTGGAGTCATTGCATTACCGATGAAGACCTATATGGCAACGTCCGTATGGTAAACCCCAGTGACCATGTAGTCAGGATGCATGCTATTGAATGTTTTGTGCAGGCGGAGTAAGTATATCTGCTAACCTTTATTTGATGCAGGTACGAGGGAGTCGGCTATCGGTAAGAAATCACTTAAATGTGATATACTCAATATATGTGTTGGTTTAACTTGCGTGCTTAACGTGCCAAGTAAATGATGTTATGTGTAGTCTTTCAGTATGAGAACCTGCTTAACATGTTAAATTCAGTATGATAGAAAGATGCCTTGCTATAAACATTTCTCAACATAACATACATGCCAAGTGATGCTTGAAGTGAGAATTGTCATAACATGTTTAAGAGTAAATGTTAACGATGCCTCAATGATGTCTTTGCATGATAACACCAAGAATGCTATAATGATATGTCCACATGAATATTGCTAAGAATATGTTTACATGCTTCACTATGATTATTGTCCATGAACTGTAAACTGATGTTAGGCCCCAAATAAGAAAGATCATTCTAATAAATGCTTGTTTAAATGATTACTTAAATATTGGTTTAGACGAGTGGGTTGGATTTCGCTCGCCAGTACATAGATGATGTGCCGACCCATGTTTTGTGGGCAGGTACTCGCAGGGCCGGCCCCGCAGTTTGGGTTGCCTTAGCCGGAGCTAATTTTTGTTGCCCTTTATCTTTATTGAAAGATAAATGTTTAATTTGGATTTTTGTTGGACCGGTCCTAAGAAAACTAAATGGTCTGGGGGGTTGCCCTATGGAGGGGGGTTGCCCAAGCCCGAAGTCTTGTCAGGCTTACCCCAGGGCCGGCCCTGGGTACTCGTGCTTGGGATGTTCTGCACACGATGATTGGCTTGATTGGTCCCGCGACATCGAAGATTTGTTGGGCATACAGAAGCTCTCCTTGTACAAGATGATGTCTTCTGTTTATAAAGGACATAATGTATTGAACATTGTAATCAGTTGTAGCAGCGAGTTGTAAGCCAAGTTGGTATATCGAGTTGTAATCCAATGTATCCAAGTATCAAATATAAGCTGTATAGCATTGTTCAGTTGGCTTTCAATGTAAAATGAGATGTGTTGTAAGCACTGTACTTCAATACAAGTCTTGTACTCTTCTTCAATTATCAATAAAGAGAATAAAGTTCTGTATGTCTCTGCGAGAGTTCAAGTTATCCTTTTATCTCCGCTGCTATAAAGAAACTGATGTGTTTCTATTCAATAAGAAAGATTGTCCTTATTAACTTCAATTTGTCTGCTTCTACCGCTGCAATGAGTTCCTATTTGAAGATAATCGATTATGTACCATCTTTGTCTTGTACAAGTGTAATACCAGACTTGTACGGCATCACGCCCAAGCAAGGACGATCGATTCCAAGAGATAAAATATGTGAATAAATGGCTCTACGAATCGGGGCGTGACATAAGTAATCATTACTTAAGAAGTTATTATTGTTTCACTATAGTGAAATCATAAGTAAATGCTAGTTTAAGTTAGTATTGTTTTACCTCCTTTGCCTGCATATCTTCAAGTGCAACACGTAGGGAAGCCAAAGTATGTGGATGTTTGCTATCTATCTTAGCCGGATTCTACTTACACATTCTAGGCAGCCGCTATCGTAATATTTATTAAGAGTAGCCCTCTTTAGCGTTAGAAAATGTTCGTATATCCATGCATGTACATGCAATATAGAATAAAGACATTAATCGACCTAATTTTATATTAACTATAAATAAAATACGATTTTATTTGCCTACATGGAGCAGAGTTTGACAACCAGTTATAGTTTTCGATCCGACTCGAGATGCAGCCCCAAGTTTGCAGTAGAGATATGCTAGTATACCGCTTCCAAAGGATATTTGATCCAATGTGTCTAAGTTCACAAAATTGTTTAATATTTGGATGTATCGAGGTTCCAAACTTGTCCGAAATGCCGACGGTCCTCATAATGAAATACATGTATGCCTAGGCCACTACATCATCATCATCGTCGCCGTCGCCGTCATCATCGTCATCATCATCATCATCATCATCATCATCAATGAGTATATTCCTCAAAAAACTCAAAGGAACTCCATACAACTTCTTAAAATCGGGGAGGGTGACAAAAGTCTCTGCCTCAACCCGTGAGAATTGGCGACCAATTCCACCATCTCATCATACATCTCAAAGTCGTCCTCAGAATAATCTATCATCATTGGACGACCATCAACTCTAAGTCCCAAAATGTTGTGGACGTCATCGAGGGTGATCGTCATCTTCGTGTGTTTAATGACCTGCAAAAGAAATCAGTGTGGTCCAAGATTTTATATGAGTGTTTCGCCAAATGTTGCAACCCGGTGGAGATGATTTTGGCCTTTACACCTTCTTTCAAATTATCAAATTTCCATGTACTGCACATCTTCGCATGGTTAATGACCTGCAAAAGAAGTGAGCTTTTCTGAAAAGAAAACAAGATAAAGAATGTATAAATATAAAATATAACTACTATTTTCAAAAGTCATTTTACATTTAAGGCAATGAACTTGCCGGATCCTTCCAAATTTGGTAAGAAATGTGGTTATGGATCGATTTCAATAGAAAGCAACCGATTGGGCTCACTTTTCGATCGGCTCTATCAGAAGCGGCCTTCTCATGAGAAGGTCCAGAACCATCGTCACCTCCTCTTTGAATAATGGGTATATCATCAGAGGAGGAGGAAGAATTAGGACGAGTCTTCTGTTGCTTCGCTTTAGTTGCAACGTGTTTGGTTCCACGTGTTCTAGTCTCAGAGGGTGCCTCCAGTTCTCTGATCATTATTTGTTTCTCGAGAACTCTCCCAGCTTCACGTGCTTTGCGCTCCGATGCGATAGGACATTTTCTTTTATGCTCGGCGTCAACGACCTTCTCCTTCGGATTAAACTCACGACTACGAATATTGAATATTGATTAAAGAATACTGAGTAAACAGCAAACATCAAGTGCAATCCGGGACTGCCCAACTTTTTGGTAGTCCTAGAAACTCATAGGACTGCCAGAATGTGTGGCAGTCCTGTGTAATGCAAGTACAATCCAGGACTGTTACAATTTCTGGCAGTCCTGAATGTATACAGGACTGCCAGAATTTGTGGCAGTCCTGAATTGTACTTGTTGTACACAGGACAGCCACACATTCTGGCAGTCCTATGAGTTTCTAGGACTGCCAGAAAGTTGGGCAGTCCTATCGAGGTTTTCTACAATCGTAAAATTGGCAAGATGCACCTAGGAAATTCGTGATCTTCTAGACCGACTGTTCGTGATCTTAACTATCATTCCATTACAATGTATACTTGGGTTTTTCGAAATAAATTATTAAGATTAGGATTTTGGGAAAAAAATAGAGAAAGTATTAAGTATTAGGGTTTTAGGAAGAAAGAGAAAGTATTATAGTTTTTACCTTGATTGAGAGGAGCGTTTGGGTGCCATCGAAGGGAGAGAGTTGAGAAATGGTGGAGAAGAAGATGAAGTAGAATATATAGCTTGGGGAGTGGAAAATGGTAGAGAAGAAGAAGAAGATGAGAGAAAATAGGGTTTTGGAAGAAAGATATTAAAATTTGCAAATGAAAGTCAAATTTGGGGTTTGGGGTGTGGGGTTGGGACAGCCCAATGAGTAAGAAAATGGGATGTCCTGAGTAATTTTCCCTCAAAATTGGACCAGCCCCAATCCTGGCTAGGCCTGATCAACTTTTGATGTGCCCTTATAAATAATCGTTATTTATTTGATCCCCATAAGGGAATATAACAAATAAGATATATTTTCTAGTTAGTGTTACAAGTATTTTGGAGATCAGTCAAGCAATCACTACAGCAACATCGACCTATCATCTTGGTACTTCATGGCTTAAACAGAGAATGTGTATGGCTATGGTTTCACCAGTGGTTGTTAGAGGGAGTTGCGAGCTTCCCGGAATTGTAAATAAGCCTACAACTCTTCATGACGATACGAAGATAATGCATATAAATGTATATGCAAATAAAGTATTGGAGTGAGATGTAATATTCAAATATATTAATTGGGAGGTTAAGTTTTTATTTGAATTGATGTAAGAAGTAAATATAATATTTTTAAGGAGCATCTTGAAGATGCTAATGGAGACATATTGAAGGTGTTTCAGCATTGTACTATTTTTCTTAGATGATGTTGTTTCCTGGATTTTCTCGAGACAATGTCAGCTGCACCCACTTGGAGTCCTAAAGAATCATTCTCCTTAAAAATATTATTGTATTTTTTCTTTTACTATGTATTTTTTTTCAAAGATGATTTTTTTTTTGTTAGAATTTTCTTTTAATGAGACAATGATTAAAGTGGACATCCAAGGGGAGTGTTACAATTTGTGGATAAATCTAATTTCGAGATGTCCTTCTCTCTATCTACAACCACCCTTATCATATTCTTTTATATATATTCTTAATAAGAGAAGCAAAGCAATTCTGTTCATCTACCAATATTTGGTTTCTCTTATTTTTATAACAAAAAAAAAAGAATAAAAAGAACAAAAGAAATGAAAAAACCAAAAAAAAAAAAAACTTAGAAACAAAGGGAAAAAGGATTAAAAATTTGAGAAAAAGAAAAAAAAAGACGAGAAAAGAGAAAAAATAGAAGACGAAAAAAGGAGGGGGGAAAACTTTAAAATTGTATAAAAACTAATTTTCTTAAAAGAAACGAAAGATGAAAAAATAACTTAAAAAGAAATGAGAAAATATTAAAAAACAGGAAAAGGAAAGGAAAAAAAACTGTAGAAAGAGTATAGGAAAAAAAATTACATCTTTTTAAACATTTTATTTCCATGGCACAAAAATATACCCACATATTTATCCCGAACCGAAATCGAGTGGCTTTGGTTACCGAGGAGAGGTATAATATCCCGGCTGGGTGATGGAAGATCAGTGGATCATCGAGCCACGGAGACATATTATTCCATCTATTTATTTGGTGAAAGTTGAAGGCAGTGGACCTAACAAGCATGTAATGTAACGTGCAAAAAATTTTGGACGTATTGTCAGGCATTAAAAAAAACATATTTATCCAGACATGCATACTTTCATGAAGCTTTGCAGTGTAGATGCCCTGGCCTGAAGGAGGAGGAACTGTAAAGCACATCAAATGTTTAGCTGATTACTTAACCTAATGACACTTGGTTTGCAAGACTTCTAGGATCATTATGAAACATTTTTACCTCCCAACATTAACCACTTATACAATACGCTTTCGCCAAACACTTTATTTAACCACTTGGACCATACCGCCACTCGTACAGTACGCAACACCACTTACCAAAAACAAATATATTGCATTACTTCACTATTTTAAGGCAAACTTAAACAAGCCCAAAATCAGCTGATTTGCGACGATGTATTCATGTAACAAGGACTACACAACTTACAGTTCTTGTCACGTCAGTTTTAGTCAATGAAAAGGTTCCTTCGTACACATCTTTTAACTCACGAAAATTTTCATCTAAAGCATAAATATTATTATATATTATATAGAAAGCACAAATTTTCACAAAATTTCATGTAGAGCATCAGAACGCCCATAGGATAGGCATTTTGCTTCTTTTTTTAATTTTTTTTTGTTTCCTTTTCGTTTTTTTACGTTGCTTCTACTAACGGCGCGGCAAATGAAACGGAGAGTCCACGTCAGATAAAAACGCCCTTAGGAAGGGCGTTTTCATCTGACGTGGACTTTTCTTGTCAGTTGACGTTTGTCAGTTGACGTCGCTTTTCGCAGTTGAGGTGACCTTTACCGATTTCGGTGAAAGGGAACATACTAGCGAACGTTCACTGGTAGATTAGCTAGCTAACGTTCAAAATAGGGATAGGTAACGTTCTTCTAACAGATAGTTTTTCATCTTATATAGTAATTCTGAAGAAGAAGAAGAAGAAGAAGAAGAAGAAGCTCCCATTCACCTCTTCTTTTTCTTCCACTTCTTCTTCTTCTATTGCAGACAGAAAGACAGAAGATTTTCTTCGATCCTATTCTTTGGAAGCTGCTTTCAACTTTCATTTCCAACGTCCATTCGTAAGCTACAAGTTTGTAATAATGGATCAAAATTTAACAATAATTTGCAACCATTGAGGTATACTAGATGGATTGTCTTATCAAGGAGGTAGTACTCATCTTATTTCTACTTATTATAATATCACATTAGGCAGTTTACATAATATTATTAGTAAACGTTTTTCCATTAGTTATGAATTTACCATAAGTTGGTTTTTTACAGATATTTTTTTAGTATTAGATAGTGAAGAAGTATGGAATTTTGTTATTCAAAATTGTTTAGGTTCATCTTGTATTAAAATTTACGTTAATCCCTCAGTATCAAGTACTAGCACAAATATCATTTTCAGTAGTCAACGTTTTTGTAATAACCAAGATCAATTTGGTGCCGGTTCTAACGCTATAAACCAAATTGAAGAGAACGTTGAGACTGAAAATAGGAATGTTGACGATGAAAATAGTGATGATTTAGTTGAAGATTTAGAATATTATTTGTCAAATGATGATAATTTAGATTCTTCCACTTCCGAATTATTTGTTGGTAAATCATTTAATTCTCCATATGAATTTAGAAATTTTATTAGTGACCTAACAATTAGATATAATTTTAGTTGTTCATCTAAACATAATAATTCCCATAGAATTGTATATACTTGTGATTCTCCAAATCGTTGTTGGAGAGTATATGCTAGAGCCGTCGGTGACGGTAATACTTTTGAAATTCGTACATTTGAAGCAAGGCATTCATGTTCAGGTGGATTTACAGAAGGACATCATCCACTGGCTACTACCGCATGGGTAAGAAATAAAATAATTGGTAAAATTAGAGATGACAACTCTTATAGTCCAGCCCACATTGTGTGTGATATACTTAGAGACCATCGTTTGCATATTACATATTCAAAAGCTTGGAGAGCTAAGGAACTTGCATTGTTAGAAATTAACGGTAGTTACATTGATGCGTATGGTAGTCTTGAAAAATATGGATTTACAATTATGGAAACCAATCCCGGAAGCAAATGTTTTCTAAAAACAGTAGGAAATAATGTATTTCAAAGAATTTTTATTTGTTTCAAAGCTTGTATGGATGGTTTTTTAAGCGGTTGTTTACCTGTTATTAGCATTGATGCTACTTTTCTTACATCTAGATATCAAGGTAACTTATTTGTTGCATGTGCTCATGATCCAAACTACCAATTATATTCCATTGCTTATTGTGTTGCTGAAAAAGAAAATACTGATTCATGGACATGGTTTTTAAACTGTTTGAAAATGTCTTTTGAAAGTCTTTTTGAACGATAGGATAGTATTTCATTTATATCAGATAAGCAGAAAGGATTAATTCGTGGAATGCAAAAAAACTTTCCAAACTCTCCCTTTTTTTGCATCCAACACTCCAAGCAAAATATGAAAGGTCATTTTTCTGGTTCGGGTTCGCGAAAATATCTAGAACGGTTAGATAAACTTGCCCGATCTTATAATGAGGTTGATGCGAATGAGTGGTTCGAAAGAATAAAATCTGCAGATATAAATATTTTCAATTGGCTTGTAGGTTCAAATGATGAAAATAGTATTTTCTCGCACTGGATCACTGCTTATGCACCATGTCCACGATTAGATATCAACACATCAAATATTGCTGAATGTTTTAATGGTTGGATCAAAAGTTTGCGTGACAAACCGATAACAATTTTGCTTGATGGTATTAGAGCTAAAATTATAACATTACATGACAAGCATCGAACAAATGCTGAAAATATGCATACAGACTTTTGTCCAAGAATGCTTAAGACTATGGCACGCATCATGAGAGAGGCACACCATTTGCAATTGTTGCGTTTTGATAATTTATTATTTGAAATATTTGATCATGCAACAAGTAGATGCTATATGGTCCAGCTAGACCGTAAATGTTGCACATGTGGTCGGTGGCAACATACTCTACTACTATGTGTACATGCTTGCTATGCTTGTCATTCATCCAACTTTACAGTTGAAAGTTTTTATCATGTTGAATTTTCTGTTACAACACTTAGAAGTGTATATATGCCACGTATGGAATCAATTCCATCCCCCAACACTCCTCAAAGTGAATTGGTAAGAGGTCAAATAGGAGTACCTCTTGTTGGACACAGAGCTGGAAGACCGAAGAAGAACCGTATTATGACGCGAGAGCTGGCGACAAGGGATCTCCATTGCATGATTTGTGGCAGGATAGGACACAACAAAAGAACATGCACAAATCAACCGATGCAATAATTATTGTAATTTGAGTGATTGTATTTGTAGTGTTTTTTTAATGTTTTTTAGTGTTTATTGTAATTTTCGTGTTTTTTTAAAAGTAAAGTTGTAATAAAAGAATATGCATAAAATAAACTTCCTTCATACATAATTTTTCAAAGAAATAACATAAACTCCCTTCATACATGATTTCTCAAAGAAATAAAATAAACTACCCGCCTCTATTATCCCTTCTATAGTCTCTACGGTCTACTTGCCTTAGACATAGCCTTCTTCTCCTTTCCTCAGTGACCTCCGGTGGCTCCTCCACTTGTGAGGTAGCACTGATGGAGTCGAATAAAACTGGCTACTTGGACCAAACAATGAAGACCCCGTCGTCTGGATGTAATAATAACAATCGAAGGCATGAAAAGTGTCCTACGGCGTGCCCTCGTAACTCTGGGATGCTCCATGATAACTCTGGGATGTCCCCTCGTAACTATCTGAGGTACCAGCATAAGGACGTGAGGGTCCTGCATAAGGATCCGAGGTACCAGCGTAAGAATATGAGGGGCCTACATAAGGATCCGAGGTACCAGCGTAAGGATGTGAGGGACCTGCATAAGGATCCGAGGTACCAGCGTAAGGATGTGAGGGGCCTTCGTCATCATCTACAGAACGTGCATGTAACTTGGTCGTACGGGGATGTGCGTGTCTCTGCCTGACAATACCTACAGGGTGATCAGCCGGGACATCCAATGAAACAAAATCGGGTGCGAGGGGCTGGCGTAGATATTCTAAAGTATCCCCAAACATCCCAGTTGGATCGGCACCGGGGACTTGGGACATCTGAGTCATGCAGTCCACCTAAATATTATAATACATACTGAATTAATGTTGTAAAGTTAACAAAAATTACCATGATATTATATGTAGAAACGAACTAATACCGTTAATTCTACACGTGCCATGTGCTCACGCAGGCTCCGATCATCTATAGCTCGTGCTTCGAACCGGGGCTCTTCAAATTCATATCTTCGATTTTGCATTAGCGGACATCCATACCAACGTACAAAATCTTCGTTACCTACCACTATAAGATATCAACAAAATATGAGTGCATGGAACGAACACCTTATAATTTATTTGAAATAAAAATTAAGTATTCTATAACTTACCATCTGCAACCGATGTCATCATTTCAGACATGTGTTCTACGCCATGCGTGCTAAATCTGGAATACCAACCAACAAGAAAGTGGGCCGCCCGATCTTCTATATTAGCTTTGAAAATGCTAGAAGATAAAGGATCAAGAGGTATCCTCTGTTTCAGTCCAAACTGTCGCATTACACGATCAGCCGGATGAAACATGACATTTCCGTTGTACATAATATAATATCGATGGAAACTTATGCCCCTTGTACTGTTTATTACATCTTCTGGTACACTTTGGGGTTGCCAGAAAACCTACGTAACGTTGGACAAGTAAATTGAGACATGCACGAAAATTAACATTTAAGAACTCAAGTAAATATAGGGGTTATTAATATACTAACATCAAACGCGGTTAATGTGTCAAATTGATTCCGGTAAATAGAGACCGCTTTGTGGACAACATGCTGATAATCTATATTTTCAGTGTTCCACTTAAGGCCTCCTGGACATACTCGTTGATCACTATATATGGTAAGTGGCCTACCAATAGCAAAGTGCTCGTAACTCCAGAACTACAAAAATAATTTGCATGTGAGGTCGAATAGTGTTAGACATCCAAAAATATTTTTTGTTGTTTATAAATATGTTCTACCAGCAATATAAATATACATGTATAAGTGTTAGACATCCAGAAATATTTTTGGCTGTTTTACCTCCTGAAACCTTAGTCACGAATGATGTCATCGAGTGATATAAATGTGCTAATACTACTGCACCCCATGCATACTTTGTGCGCGTACCCAAATCTTGAAGAAATGGTAGCAGTCTGACGTTGATCATATTTCCCGTTGCATCGAAAAATAATAATGCACCGCAGAGACATAACAAATAAGCTCTTGTACAATAAATCACCTGAAAAATAACAACGAAACTCTTCATATGAACTATATTAAATAAAAATTAATTATTAGTGTAAAAAAATACCTGTGAATCATTGACAATAACTGTCGTATCGCCGATGCGATCAAGATGCATAAAAGTGGATCGGAGCCAAGTGTCTGACAGTGCTCCGACCTCCTATATCAGATGGTGGCTCCACACCGAGGTATGACCTAATGATATTAGAAGCATCCAACCCCTCGTAAAAGTATATAGGGTAACCCTCGATAGGTAACCCTAGAATCTGTGCTGTGTCAACTAAAGTGATGGTCATTTCGTCAAAAGGTAGCTGAAATGTGTTGCGTGTTGGCCACCATTGCTCAACTATGCTCAATATCAGGTCCCTGTCATGGCGCTTAATACGTATAGCGTCAATAACAAACGATGCTACCAGGGCCTTTTGGGCTGCAGACAACTCCCATAATGATCGCCACTCACCATGTTCACGTAATTTAACTTCAGGATAATCATAGCGCTATAATATATATATATATATATATATATATATATATATATATATATATATATATATATATATATATAGATATAGCCGGGCGCTTGTAGCTCAAGTGGCTAAGCGCACCGGCACTCGGGGCATCGGACGGAGTTCGAGCCCCCACGGGGGCGGCTTGGTGGTTCGCCCACGGCCCCCGGGCCAAGCGGTGGCTGGGTGTCTTTGACACGGCCGCTTGGTTTTTAAAAATTTAAAAAAAAAAAAAAAAATATATATATATATATATATATATATATATATATATATATATATATATATATATATATATATATAATTAGTACAATTTAATAAAATTAACAACCAGAAAATTAATTACCTAAAATTTAGTTACTTCTCCCGTAAATACAAGTTTAGAAACGTGCGATTCTCGTTCATGTAAAATGAATGGAGTTGTCGGACCACCGGATATTTTTCCATCATTTTGAGTAGCCACCTGTAATAATTGTTACAATTTTTTTAGTTATATAATTATTTTCTACTTATATAACTATTGTAGGGGACACAATCAAACATTAATCAACTTAAAAATAGCACGTAAATAATTTTTGAAAATCAAATCATATTACCAGTTAACAAGACGGGTTTTTTACTTCTACTCTTGCTTCCTTCGTTTGCTTCTCCTCCTTCTTCTTCTTCTAAAGAACTCATTCCTCCTTGTTCTTTTTTTCTCCTTTTATTCACTCTCTAAAGCCACAATACCTACTTTCCCGTTCACCAATGCCTGCTAAAGCTGTCCCAACCCGGTCTCCAAAGTCCCAACCCAGTCTCCAAAGCCAAATAAAGAGGTCTGCATATGGCTTCGTTAAGCGTGCCACGTGCAAACAATGCAAAGCAAAGCTTTTCCCGCTCACCTATGCAGCTAAAGCTGCTACATGCAGCATCGTAAAGTGCGACAGAGCGCAGGACAGCGTGAAACAGCACGGCAGCCGAGGCGAATCGGGGGTGCAAGATAAGCATGGAAACGCCCTTCGGATGGACATTTCCCTCAGGGAAAACGCCATTCGGATGGACGTTTGCTATATATATATATATATATATATATATATATATATATATATATATATATATATATATATATATATATATATATCGTTATCTCGTTAACGTCTCCGTTAGATTTAATTCATATTTTAATGAGAACGCCCTTCATATGAACGTTCTTATGCTTCATTTGTAATTATTGAAAACATAGTGCTGTACGTGTAATTTTATAAATTTATTATGCTTTCAGTGAAAATTTTCGTTTAACTTAAAACCAAACGAAATGATGGGCAAAAAAACCAACCTAACTCATTCCTTTTTCTCAACCAATCATTTTCTTCATTAGGTTTCCACTCTTTCTCCTTGCATGAAAAAAAATATTAGAAAAAAGAAAGAAGATGAGTAGTTGTCTTAAAAGTTTCCTTGGAAGTTGGAAAAAATAATTTTTATTGTCTCCTCAATACTTTTGCATTTGAGAGAGTTTTTCTATCTCATTGTCTTTTGAGATATAATTTTGCCACATAAACAAGACATTGTCTTGTGGCTCATGCCACATAGGAGCCACCTAAGACTCACAACACTTAACAAGACAATAGGGTTGGAGATGCTCTAACAATAAGCTCATGAAATGACTACTGGTACTATAGTATTATAATAACCCTGCATCAAGGAATACCAACCGATGTTCACAGTCAAATTCCTAAATCATATAAAATCACCAACAAAAATGTGCTACTAGAATAGACAATGCTCATGAAATTACTTCACAGATCTGATGGAGTTACATGCTTCGGAAATGAACAAATGTGAAAATAAATGAAAGCCAGCATCTAGCCAAGCCTTGTTGATGCAAAATGAAGATTAGTATGGATGACCCATAAAGGGACAATGATAAGTTATATCATGCAGGCTCACCAACTTATTACGCAATTAAGGTACTGCCCCCAAAGAGGGACTGCGGATTTAACCCCCTCTTGCTTATGCTTTTCGATATTGACTTCGATCGGAACCACGAGAATGATCGTACAGCCGCCAAAGACCTAAAACTCAGAACCCGTTACTCTTTCACTGACCGTAGAACCAAATGACGGCCCGCCCTTGCGATAGGAAATCAGGTACTCTGTGGGGTAGCCTTTCAGTTTGTGGGGTGCAATACCGAGATCGCTGAATGTCAGTGCTGCAGGATATAATGAATTGTTGAATGTTTGAGAAATCACAAAGTATAGTTGAAGATAGAATTGTATTTTATGTTTGCGACTGCAAATACCAACCTTTTTCGGACACCACCGTGTCCACGGTAAGTGCATTGATCTGATCTAGGTTGAAAATTTCCGGGTTTGGTAAAGGAAAAGGAACCTTCTTTAACAATAATTCCCGAGGAGATGCCATAATCTGTAGATATTCAAAGGACATTGCAGACAGCATGTCCAGTAACATTGTAGACAGATAACACAGGTCATCTACTCGACTGATACCATAGGGCAGGTTAAATGTAAAAACACCATGATAGCAATCTAGAAAATGCAGTCTAAATATTTCAAGCCAAAACTATACAGTAAAGTATGAATCAACAAGTTAAAACACAATTTAAAGTTTTAGTCAAACTTGCATTGGCCGAACCAACTCATAATTTAGCTTCAATCAAACTTGAACCTCTTACGAAATCAAAAGTAACATCATTGGCTTTTGATAGTCTGATATCGAAAATGGTGGAGTAACTTCAAAAAGAAACATATCGTATATTGTATTGTACCATTCACAAATTAGTCGACTCGTTTATGTTATATATCAGTATCTAATGGAATCAGAAGATGGAATTAAAACTCGCTAATGAAAAAAAGTATTAAGTGATTTTTTCATCTTTTTAGGAGTCAGACCCGTGAAATCAAAACCTGTTTCTATTGTGACAAACTCCTAAGTTCAGTTTCTGCCTCAACCCTTTTTCCACCATCACCCCAGCCAGAACCGTCTCCTGCGCCATTTTTTTTACCTCAAAACTTCTTTGTTGGTTCCATAAATTTGTTTAGGAAGTCTTCTCATCCAATACCTTGTCATTCTCATTGCTACTGCTGACTAGTAGCTTCTAACATTGCTAACTGCTCCAACCACCAAACCCCCACAGCTGATCGCCTACTCCCATAGATGTAAGACAAACACGAACTCAGAAAAAAGTATCCGGGTTTCATATTCTAAACCCAACCCGAATTTCAGGCTTCCTTTTTAAACATATGAGTCCCGAACCAGATTGTTTTATTGAAATTGAATCAGGTTAATGATTTATATCTAAAAATATGCTTCTTGTATTGAAAGAAAGCCCGAACCTCACCCAAAATATTTCGACTTTCATATTCCTAACCCGAACCCAACTCAAGTTCATTCAGGTTTACTTTTTAAGACCAAACCATGTATTGATTTAAGAAAATAGGGTCGGAGTAATGAGTTATCGATCATCATTGACAAGCCTACTCCAGACCGAGCATGAAAGCCTCACAAACTCTGGAGTACTACTAACGGATTGAAAATAATACCTCTTTGCACTTAAATATCATGAATTGCCCTCTTTCACTTTGATCTCATAATCTTTAACTTTATAAGTAATTTCTTTGCTACCTCCATTAGTCCACCATCAGATTTCCCTATTTAGGACAAGCCTACTCCAGACCGAGCAAGAAAGCCTTATAAACTCTGGATTACTACTAATGGATTGAAACAAATACCTTTTTGCACTTAAATATCATGAATTGCCCTCTTTCACTTTGATCTCATAACCTTTTGTCGTTTATATAGATACCTTGAACTTTATAAGTAATTTCTTTGCTACCTCCATTAGTCCACCATCAGACTTCCCTATTTAGGACAATCATACCCCTTTTATAAAAAAAAATCCATAAACCTAATCCTAAGTCACCATCCAAAGTTATTAAAGGCGCAAGGGGCACAACACCAAAAGGGTGTAGAGGACCAAGCGAGGCACACATTTATCCCCAAAAAAAATCATATTTATAAATCATAACCATATGTAAAAAAAACAAATCTGAAAGTAGACATGTCGGAGTTCAATTCATTAATCATATTGATACAAAAAAAGAAACTTGATTGTGTTGTAGGGAAGAACTAGAGGTATGGCTTCATGTAAAGAACATAGAAAGAAAAAAAAACTGAGAAAGGCATGTTGGGAGGGTTGTGAACGGTGAACGCAATGACAGGGTTGAAAGCAACATCAATAAAAGAAACAAAACAAAACAAAACAAAACAAGAAGAAAAAAATAGCACGAAATAAAAAATTAAAAGCATTAGATGCCCAGAGGCAGAAGAAAATGAAAAAAAAAAAAAAAACAGAACATGGGGAGAAGAAATCAGAACATGGGGAAAGCACAAGAAAGCTGAAAAAACATAGCAAAAAAGAAACCCAATGGTAGATAATAACAAGAAGAGTAAGTTTGATTGAGGAGAGGAGTCATATTTTCAAAATAGCCAGGAGAGCATGAAGTAGACTTCAGAGTTTTTTCTTGATATGTGAGAGTCGTTTTAGTTTCTCTCGTTGAAAGGCATATAATTAACATATCCAACAGTGGTCCCTCCTCAATTAAAACAAATTCATTGCATAGTAAACTGAAACATACAAACAGAAATGTAAAACTCAATATATGCGCTCAGTTGGGCATGATCCTAACCATGAGGCTCCAACAGGGGAGCGCTTCATGAAAGGAAGCTCGCTCCACATGCACTAAAAGCATTTGAGGATGGAGCCTTCTGTGTCTCGTCGTCGACGTTTGCTCAGTCAGCGTCCAGGAGTTTTTTTTTGGGTTTGATTTTTGGCTGCTGCTCGGGGATTTTAAGGATTTAATGGATCTGGGTTTCCGGGTCGGGTCTGTACCCATGTTTTTTTTTCAAAAACTTTCAAAAAAATTCAAAATCCAACACTAGTCGGCCGACTTACCGATTATCCGGCCAATTTTGGGGACTTTCGATTTTTTTTGCCGATTTCCCCAAAATCCTGGGCGGCCAGGGCCGACTAGCGACTAGGCGCCGACTAGTCGGCCGACTTGGCCGATGTTTGCAACATTGGTATTAAAGTGATAAAAGAAAAGCTTAAGATAATATTGTGAACAAGAAAAAGGTCATGGTATCAAGGTGCATATTGGGCAAAGTTCATGGTACTCGAGTGCAAATATTATGTTCAGTTTGAATGACATTATCATGGTCATAATCCAAGCCCACCTTTAGAATGGTACTTAAAGTGCAAATATTTGTCTGTAATGTTGTCTGAAACCATTATTGTTATGATTCTAAATTACACTCAAGAGTGTGTTTCTAAATCCTTTTTGACTTAACCCCCCTTGAGAGCAATTCTCATTTTTCACTAGACAACAAAGGAGTCTAGAACTAAGATAAAATTTGATATATGGAATCACATTTTATCACTGCTGCAGTAGGCAAAAGTGCTCAAAGAGTAACATTCCCTCATTTGCAGAATACAGCATCAATGTAGTGTTCTTGCAACGTAGAGTTTTTTACTTAGGCATAAATAGTCAATCTAGGTTATCTAATCATGATGCATATCAGGCATCCAACTATTGATTTGCTTCATTATATTTCTTGTATCATCTGAATCATTTTCCCTTTCAATTTGATTGCAAATTAATGTATCAAACATATATGACTAAATTGAAAATATTGAGGAACAATATGGAGTATCATCAAAACATTATTTCATCATAAATCCGTAAGCAAGAACAAAAGTATAACACTGCATGATGGTATTATTTGTAAATATAGAACGATCGCATCAAAAAGGACTTGGTTGTTAACAATCAGTGAGTTAAACATTTAAATATGTTCTCTATTATAAATTATAATGCCTATACATTATATAACTTGTTTCCAAACCTATAAAAAAAAAGGTAAAATACCCTTAAGGGGGCATTTGGTATGCGGAATACTATATAGCCGGGAATTCTATATTCCCGGGAATCAAATTCCAAGGAATTAAATTCCCTGGAAAATTACATTCCCATGTTTGGTGACAATATAAATATTCCCGGAAAAAAATAAAAAATAATAATAACGAAAAAAAATGAACAAATATAAAAAACCGGTAAAAACGACAAAAATTCGGTAAAAAGGAAAAAGAATAGTAAAAACGACAAAAAATCGGTAAAAATGACAAAATAACAAAAAACGACAAAAACGATGAAAAACGACAAAAAATCGGTTAAAACGACAAAAATGACCAAAAAACGACAAAAAAATTTATAAACGACAAAAAATAACAAAAAGGGTGAAAACGACAAAAATAACCAAAACACGACAAAAACGACATAAAATCGGTAAAAACGACAAAAAAAACCAAAATGTGGCAAAACGACAAACAACAACAAAAAATAGGTTAAAAACGACAAAAAATGACAAAAAGTCGGTTAAAAACGATAAAAGATCGGTTAAAAACAACAAAAAAATATCGTTAAAACAACAAAAAATAACCAAAAAAGCAACAAAAACAAAAAATAATCAATAAAAGCGACAAAAAAGGACAAAAAATTCGGTTAAAACGACGAAAAAATCGGTTAAAACGACAAAAATAACCAAAAAAGACAATCGGTAAAAGCGACAAAAAAAAGTGACAAAAATGACAAAAAAAGACATTAAATCAGTAAAAATGACAAACAAGCGACAAAAACGAGAAAAAAACGAGTAAATCGGTAAAAACAACATAAAAAGCTACAAAAAACGATAAAATCGCTTAAAACGACAAAATTAACAAAAAAGCGACAAAAAAGGAAAAAAAATGGGTAAAAACGACAAAAAATAATCAAAAAGTGACCAAAAAATTGGTAAAACGACAAAAAAAAATCGCTTAAAAAACGACAAAAAAAAAATAGTAAAAGCGATAAAAATGACAAAAAATAATCAAAAAGTGCCAAAAAAGACAAAAGGGGTAAAAACGACAAAAAATCGCTTTAAACGACAAAATATTGGTAAAAACAACAAAAATAACAAAAAAAGATAAAAATGACAAAAAATAATCAAAAAGTGACAAAAAGACAATGGGTAAAAACGACAAAAATCGCTTAAAAACGACAAAAAAATTGGTAAAAAACGACAAAAAAGCGATAAAAATGACAAAAAATAATCAAAAAGTGCCAAAAAAAAGACAAAAAGGGGTAAAAAACAACAAAAAAATCGCTTTAAAACGACAAAAAATTGGTTAAAACGACAAAAATAACAAAAAAAACGATAAAAATGACAAAAAATAATCAAAAAACGACAAAAAAGACAAATGGGTAAAAACGACAAAAAATCGCTTAAAACGACAAAAAATTGGTAAAAACGACAAAAAATGACAAAAAAGCAATAAAAACGACAAAAAAAGAAAAAAGTTCAAAACTAATCAAAATTGATCAAAGAAGAAAAAAATGACATTTTTTTGTCCGGGCAAAAAAAAAAATATCCACCTATTCTCAAGGGATAGAATTCCCATGTTTTGTGGGCAAACTATTTACCCGGGTATTTATAATTCCCGGAAATAAATTTTTTATAAGCCAAACAAACGTGGTAATAGATTCTCATCTTAAATTTTTTCGGGAATAAAAAAAATACCGCGTACCAAACGCCCCCTAAGAGAAATTCGAAAACACCGTACAAAAATGTCTTAAGAAATCCAAAAAGAATAAAAGAGAACAGAGAGAAACATTAGAAAATAAAATTCCCCCTTGTTGGCAAATAATAATAATAATTTCCCTGAGGACTTGACTTGTTGAAGACTTCGGATGACAGCACGGAAATGCCGATCACCAAAACAAACGACCCGATAACAAACGACCCGATACGAGGACTCGCACCTCAACTCTCAAACATGAGAATTAAAATAGAGACAACTAAATGCTCAAAGTAAATTCAAAAATAACAAAACAATGTATTACATTAGTTATAGGTAGAAACCCTAAATAAATAAGGAAACATCATAACTAGAGAATCATAAAGCATAAGGAATCCTAAAATTAAAGGGAGAACTAAATCAAGAAAATAAATAGCAAATTAGGAGATGTAGAAATATTAAATAAGGAAATTAGGAGAGGTAGTAGAAATCCCAAATTAAGAAATCACGTCCACTTCAAACCTCTCCTCTTGCAGAAAACTCGACCCGAGTTGTCTGGAAGTGCCTTGTCATCAATCACCGTGAAAGCTCGTTGAGGCCTCCCCCCAACTAAACTTTCTTTTCTTCCGCACTTTCAACAGCCACAATCTCCTCATATGATGTTTGTCGTAATATCCAACTGAAAACTCCTTCTGAAAATACACCATGACGAAACCTCCGATGATAAAAACCTTGCGCACACTTACGGTGTTTGTACGAAAATTTGTAGCAATTTGCATCATCTAGGCTAGTAGCCTTCTGCATTTGCTCTGTAACCTCGTGAAGTCCATGGATTTGGTACGTCAAATTCTTTGTTGTTGCACTAAAATCCCAACAAACCATCGATAAATCATCGCCAACACATGGAAGCTTCACACCTCTGCTACCATTTTGGTGTCAGTCAGTCTATGATTTCATGAACCATCTTTTGGTTGACATGGATGTCACCCACGCCTACTTGTAACCAAGAAAAAGCAAGTTTGACGTCACAAAGTACCACTTCTCAAGTTGTCGTAGAGTTGATTTTGTTTTAGCACACCCAAAACTTTCTTCAAGTGCACCAAGTGTTCATTGTGATCCTTGTTCTAGATAAGCATGTTTTTGAAGTATACCACCACGATCTTGCCGATGAAAGATCGTAGTGCTTGATTCATATGGCATATAAAAGTGCAGATGAACAACATAACCAACCACTCACATCGTGCAATCTAAATGCTGCCTTCCACTCGTCTTCTAGTCGAATGCCTATTTAGTAGTAGCCACTTTTAAGACATAACTTAGGAAAATGCTTTGGCCCCACTCAACTGATCTAACATGTCATCCAGTCGTGGTATCAGGAACTTGTAGCCAACCGTGACTGTTAATTGCACGGTTGTCATATCCTTCTTCGGTGTCAACTGGGTAGAAACCACACATGACATGCTTTCCCTAATGTTCCCTTTTTCTTGTAAAGAACTCGACCATAAGTTCTTCTGCATCAAGTCCTCCACATTTCGAAGAATCTCGTTCTACATGGACTCATGCGATAGTGTGGCAAGCTCGTTAAACTCGTCTTGGGAACAACATCAATACATTGCAGGATGTCGACATGGGTGGTAATCCTCGACTAAGTTCTCCAAAAGAATATCGTAATAGTAGTCGAAGACCAGTCTTACCTCCGTTGGTATCCCTCCTCGGCATCTATACTTTCCTTCACCACTAAGTCAGGCACCTCAAAAGCCTCTTTGAAGTTTATCCCTGCTTTCTTCATTGAAACCCGCCAAAGACAAAAAAAAAAAGTCTTCCCCCCTCTTGTAAAAATTCGATTCGTACAGTTTTCTACAAGGGCTTAAGAGTGTACTTTGTTCCGTCCTCCACCGGCTGATTCGTATTGTTGAGTTTGTCCTGTTTTGCGCCAACATCAAATTATCACGATCTTCCTAGTAACATATGACAGATGTTGAGCCCGCCCATTATGTTGCAGTATATCTCGTTTTTATAAGCACCAATAAAGAAGGCAACTCTACACCACTCAGTCACTTTGACGCTCATCACTTTCTGACCCCACCCAAAAAAATACAAACCCACGTGCTTCAACGTCAACCATGCATCTTCGATCGAATATTGATTGACGATATTTCCTTGGTTGCCATTGTGGACCATGACCCTAAATCTTCTGCATTTGATGGTATATCGGGCTCGAAATAGCTTTTTCCTTTTTTAGGAATCATCTGTCTTGGTATTAGCATGATCTTCCTTACCACACAACGCATATTCCTTTTTTGATTCCTCTACGACCATCACGTTGGCAAACGTAGCTGTCACAGAACCGACCTCCAGTACGGAAGTCACTGCGAAAGACCATCATAGTTTTGTCGGTTAGTCAGCATGTCACTGTCAAAATCGTCATTACGACCCCTACTAACGAGAGCATTGTACTCCTTATTGCTCGTGATAGAGAATCCACACGAGCCATCAGTAGGCAATTATCTCATGTCGATGTGTGACCATCTTCCGGGAGGTCACAAGCATTGCTCACCTGTGACGGCGTTTCCAGATCTCTAACTGGTTTTCTCGATGCTTCCTGGAAGCCTACTGTCGGCTCAACTCGTTGGATGCGAAGATTCATTTCTCACAGAAAGACTTTGATATAAAGGATCGCCACAAAGAGGCTATCGTCCTTTTGCACTTCATTAGGAAGATGCTCATTGTCATTGTCGTCGTTGGTTTCAGACATGCCTCACGACACGCCTCACGACACGTTAAAGCTTTGATACCAACTGATACATCACGAAAATGTTGATCTCCAAAACCAACCAATGATTAGATACGAGCAGTGACACCTCAACTCCCAAACATGAGAATTAAAATAGAGATAACTCAATGCTCAAACAAATTCAATAATAGCGATCAACTTGTCCAAAATCTTACAAGCAAGGTTCACAGTATCGGTATCAGAATTGATATCGAAATCGGTATCGTACTATTCCTATGAGTATTGGTATCGGTAGTATCGGCGGTTTCGGATCGGAGTATCGAATTTTTTAGTATCATAAAACAAATAATCATTAATAAATTATTTACATTTAAAAACATGTTTTATACATTTAGGCATAATTTTAAGTATTTTTAGTGTTATTTCTTAGTAGTTTTGAAATTAAATGAAATAGTACTCACCCTTAGCAATTGGTTTACATACAATAGATTGATTTTTCTTCTTTTACATACTTTTACAACCTTATTATGCTTTAAACCCTTGTTGATTTGTCTTTCGTTTAATTTTCTTTGCCGAATTGACCGAAAAAGAGAGCCCCAATGTCGGTATAGGTCAGTATCGGGTATCGGTCGGTATCGGATCGGGACATGCCAAACCGTATCGGTATCGGCCGTATCGGATCGGTCTCGGCAGATACTTTAAACCATGCTTACAAGTCTTACATTGGTTATAGGTAGAAACCCTAAATAAAGAAACATCATAACTAGAGAATCGTAAATTAAAACATACTAAATATAAGGAATCCTAAATTAAAGGGAGCAAATAAATAAGAAAATTAGAAAATGTAGTCAAAATCATAAAAAAAGGCTAATTTGCAACTTGATACCCTCAACTACCCCTGTTTTTCAACTTGATATCCTAAACCTTTTTACTCAACTTAATACCATCAACTATTGAATTTTTTTCAACTACATACCCTAAAAAATTCGAAACTATCCATGCCCCTCCCTCCCCCCCCCCTCGGCCCCTCTCCCCGGCGATGCCACCCTCCTCCCCCTCTCCGACGACCCCCCCCCCCCCCTTCCGGTGACGGCGGTGGCATGCAGCCGCCTATGTTGTATTGGACGCTAGGCGACGCGACATGCCACCCGCCTCGTCTAGGCGCCCGCCCAGGATTCGTTGCTTTTGAATCAAACAATTATGCATACAACAAATATATAGTATAACTAATAAGCAATAAGCATTAAGCAATAAGCATAAAGTAATATAAGAAGCAACAAATATGAAATAATCAATATTCAACATCAAATAAGGATACTAAGCATAATTAGGCGACCCTAGGCGGACCTTTTTCTTTCCCAGGGGTGACCTAGGCGAGCAAACCCTCACCCATAAAAACTTTTCCCAAGTTAAGGCGAGACCTCTCTAACCTGAACGCCTAGGCCGCCTAGGTGTGCCTAGGCCGCCTAGGTGCGCCTAGGCGTCGCCTGTAACAACATAGGCAGCAGCGACAGTGCATGCACAGCGGAGATGGGATGGGCGGTAGCGGCAGCACTAGGTGTGGGAGGAGGTGCGGGAGGGGGTAGCGGGGGCAAGCGGTGGGAGGAGGGGGTGCGGGTGGGGGCAGCCAAGGGAGCAGTGGGAGGGGAACGGGAGGGTGCAGCTCGTAGGGCGGCAGGAGGAGGGCCACGGGAGGGGGCAAACGGTGGGGGAGAGAGAGAGAGAGTGGTGGGCGGGGGGGGGGGAGGTAGTTTTGACATTTTCTAGGGTATCAAGTTGATGCATATAAAAGTTTAATGTATCAAGTTGGAAAATTGAAATATTTGAGGGTATCAAATTGAAATTAAGCCAAGAAGAGAATTAAGAGGTGTATACATCCTAAATTAAGAAATAGCATCCACATCAACGAAGACGTTGGAAGATGTTAAATGTCAGGACGACGTTGAATATCATTGTTGGAGATTATGGAAGTCAATGAAGGAAGTGGGAATGAAGACGCTCATCAAAGAGTTTGCTTGGTAGAGGTTAATGAAAAAATTGAAAGGTTTTGAAATTATTAATTTCTAAGCTTAAAAGTCAATTTAATAGGTTTAGTTTTAGGGTTTAGATCAACCTGATAGTTACTGTATGCAATGATACACTTTATCAGGTGGTGTATATCGAATCATCTGGTACAGAAAGTGCATTGACCATAAGTTGCCCCTTTTGTATGGTCCAATAAATTTGTATCATTTATAATAAGCCTCCTAAGAAGCAATAACATTCTCACATAAAATATATGTTTAGCATACATGTAATAATAATAAATAAACCTTTAAATAATAAAGCAACATACAATTTGTATACCCACAACTTTAAGGATGAAAAACAAATCAGGATGTACAATGTACTTACCTTCGCAATGGGGAAAGGAATCTTCACATATCGTGGCCACTCACGAATTGTTTCGTACATCAGTTCTGACTGCAAGTACAATTCAATAAGAACGATAGCAAACTGTTACTGAAACCAACAAGACTTTTGCATCGGATCCAGGGGTTTCTGCCATGGACCCCACAACTGATCAAATAATGAAGCATACTAACAATAGAGATTACATAATACAGGGTTTACCAGTTCGTGCATAGTATAAACATCTGGTCCACCAAGCTCGTAAACCTTCCCCATGCTGGAACCATCATCCTTCAAGGAAGATACAATAGCAGCAGCCACATCGACCACATAAACTGGTTGAAACCTGCAAACAAATTTCAATAGGATTAACATCGTAAAATGTTTTGACCAAGTGATATATATATTGGTATTCAAGTATTAAACAAATAAATTTAAACCTTTTAAAAAAAATAAGCAATGTCCAAAATAACCTCAAACAGCAAAAAATAGTACTATATATACTTTGTAGATCCATCACCCAGGAGCGGAAGAAAACTCCATTTCTTTGCAAAATGTGCCCATCTATTAAGAACCCGATCTTCAGTACCGATCAAAGTCGCAGGTCTCATGATTGTTGCCTATAAACCAAGCAAACACATTGGAGATAAGTATGACAGAGTAATTGAACATTAGTACTCGCTACCTCTGCCCTAAACATGTAATTATGTAATGACTCACATACGCCAACTAAAATAGACCTAGTACTGATATGAAACTATGAATCACTCAGTATTGAGTCTCACAAAAAGAACTCATGTTGATTTAATCATTGATTATTGGAGAAATACATGAGTAGCATCAGTATTGTACCTAGATAAGGACCATCTGTTATATTAATACCATCAGCACTCATTCTGTTTAAGCAGTTAGCAGAAATTTTCAGAAGAAAAGAAGGTATTGAGTATGCACACATGACCCCGAGAGCTTCAAGATTTTAAGCATATACCATGATCAGCTAACTACCATATCGATCGAAACCATAAGCCTGTCCATTACAATCAAAAACCTATGAGAAGGCTCCAGGTATAGCACTAAGCAAATAATTGTATATCAATTATCCTCTTCATGACCATTCTTGCCAATTGTTGATGTGAATTTAAGTTGTCAACAAGTTTTCCTGATGCATCTCATTATAAGCTAGTTTTTAATATCCTGGAATTCCAATGCTTTTAACAAGTGTTGACCTCTACCATAACTCATGTCGTGGGACTTGATGACAGTGTTCTAAATGGCGGCCGCCTAGCCCGCCTAGGCGACACCTAGGCGGTAGGCGGTCTCTCTCCGCACCGCTTTTCGGTAGGCAGTGGAATAGGCAGGGCCAAGGAAGGTTGGCGGCATAGGCGGAGATGAGGCGCTGTAGGTGGACGCCTAGGCAGAGCAATACCTAACAAGATATTTTGGCCAAAAAGGTTTTGTAAGCATTATTGGCCTATAGTTCACTTTTACAAAACTAAAACTTTATAAATCTTCGTTCTACAACTTAGTTATGCATGGAATACCCTTAAAATATGCATATTATGCAAAAAAAAATAGTGGTAAAATAGTAAAAAATGTTCAAAATGTATCGACCGCCTAGGCGGCACCTAGGCGGTAGGCGGACTCACTCCGCCGCGCACCCACCTACCGTCATTTAGAACCTTGCTTGACGAAACTATTAAGTTGTGAATTTGAATTCATCTTCATTCCGTTACTTGCTAAATGTGTAGCATGCACATTGTCCTTGCATGTCAGCATGTGTAATCTATAAGTTCACAGATGGACCAAAAATCAATCAGAATCCAACAGACACTTTTGATGACTTAACCAGATCTCATGCATATCTATGTATGAATCTTTACTGCTGTCTCAGGTCATTGCTGTACAAATATGTGTACAAAATGTTTTGGACATTTCACGTTAAAGGCACATTCATATTAAAATTTTAAACAAAAAGAATCGTGAAACTTATTATTATTGGATATCAATCTTATCAAAATCATTCCAATATATATATATATATATATATATATATATATATATATATATATATATTAAAATCCTCGACCTTTGACTTACCTGGGGAGTGTAAAGTGGGGCCTTTGCATTCTCCCCCAGGTGGGTGTGTGTGTGTGTATATATCAAACACACTCATGTTCCTCCCCCCCCCCCCCCCCCCTTCCTTCCCAAACACCCCCCCCCCCCCACAAGATCCAAGATCCCTCTGCGACCTCAATCCAGGCCTCTTCCTCTCTCGTTTGCATGGAAGCACCTAAGCAGCTCAACAAAGATTCAAAGACGGCGATTGGTACAACGAATGATGATCAACTCCCTCGTAAGTTGTACTCTATCCATCTTCTTTTCAAATTGAATGAAAATTTGTTTATGGAACCTAGGATCTTTTTTCCCTGATGTCTGTAGAGTTGCCCTGTGCTATATGTATATGTTTTTAATTTTGTCGCCGTCTTGTTTTTTTCCTCTGACGTGTTTCTTGTCCATGCCCGATACATGCTATTCTAGTCTTATTTTTATTTTCCTGCTGCTATCTTTTTACCTGTGTCCTGTGTGTTGAATTCTTGATTCTGCTACTAGCCTCATGCAATGTAAGGCCAAAGAATTATTCATTAGGAAATACTAAATAGTTAAATAGAAAGCATACCAAATAGAGAAGATAGTTAGATACTAAAAATACTAAAAGTGAAGATAAAACGTTGAAACGATGTCGATATCAAGTAACCTAGTTACTTTTTGTTGCTAAAATAAACATATATTACAGTTAGTATCCTAGTTCATTTTTTGTTCTTGTTTTAACCTATTTATAATTTTAGGAAATAGTAAATAGTAAATACTTAAATAGCAAACATACCAAATAGAGAATATTGTCTGATACTTACTAAAAGTGTAGATAAAATGTTGAATCGATGCTGATATCAAGTAACTTAGTTATTTTTTGTTTTTTGTAAAATAAAAGATATATTACATTTAGTATATCCTAATTCGTTTTTTGTTCCTATTCTAACCTATTTATTGGAATTTTTAATATTTTTGTGGGGAAAAAAAGCCATGTACTGCATACCGACCATGCACGTAATCATACTATGCAATTGAACCTTGCCTCCAAGGACATCGTTGGTGCGGGGCCAATGGTAGCCAACCTGGCTATTGGAACCACCGAAGGCGCTTCAGCGAGGAGGTTAGTGCCAGACTTCTTCTCCGAGGAAGGTGTGTGTGTGTGTGTATATATATATATATATATATATATATATATATTTTATATATATATATATATATATATATATAATATATATATATATATATACACACTTCAGAAGATTTATTGTTGCATCAATGTAGGGTTTTTTAACACTCAAGGCATTAAGAAAGGGGGCAATCACTGATTTTGATAGTCTAGATGCACAATAAGTATGACAGAGGTGTTTTAACAATCAAATAAAGAGGGGTCATACTTAATGTGCTATGGCATCTAGGCTATCAAAATCAGTGATTGCCCCCTTTCTTAATGGCTTGAGTGTTAAAAACCTACATTGATGCAAAATAAAATCTTTTGAAGTCTACACATCGAGTGATTGCTCAATGAACAAAGGATGCATTGGATGGTTGCAGATCTGTCAAAACATTAGTGTGGATGGTATCTCAAGATAGCACATTTAAGGCAAATCTATGAACGAACTGAAGCTTCCAAAATTCTTAGTTGTTGATAATAATTAATATTTTAAAGTTTAAGATGTCTAGATCATGAGAAACATCGCCAAACATCAATTCAGATACCCACCAGACAACAAGGATATCTTCCTTGAAGTATACAAGTGCATTGTCATTGTCTTGCTCAAAAGAATTAAGAAGTAGGTATTTGTCTCAAGCCTCCAAAGCAAGGTTTAAAGTATCGGCCGATACCGATACGTATCGGCCATATCGGATACGTATCGGCCGTATCGGATCGGATTTGCATCAGTCCGATCCGATACTCATGAAAGAAATCGGTATCGGCCGATACCTGGTAAACGTTTATGGTATCGGTTCATATGGTAAACGTTTATGGTATCGGTTCATATCGGCCGATACGTAACTGATACAAGCCGATACAAGTTCATACAATCCGATAGAAGCCGATACAAGACGATACGAACTATTGATGCAAAATTCAAAAAAAGAATCTCCAGATTTCAGACAAAACAAATTACTCTAGCAAAAAGTAAAAAAAATTGAAATTGCACAGTAAAAATTTCTCAATAATAGATACTAAAAAGTCCATAAATAAAATAAAAAACATATGTAGAAATACCTTTGCTAGATATTCCACAAAAATTCTCCAAAGCCGCAGCTTCCTCTGCAGGTAATCAGCCGCCGCCTTCACTTCTCATGTCGCCCCCTTCTCATGCCGCCGCATGTGCAGATACATATATACGAGAGGAGGAGAGTAGAGGAAAATTCGGACTTTCATTTCTCTCCTCAACGTGAGAACCAGAACGAGACGAGTGAAAAAAAAAAATGGAGGCTGCTGCCTCTCTCTCCCCTCCCGTATATATTAACGAGTTAGGGTTTGGTTTGGGTATTGGGCCGGCAACATAAAAACAAAAATTGAAGCCCATAAGTGTGTGCTAAGGCAAAATTGTGTTTTTTTTATTTATTGAGCATGTAACTGCTCGAACCAGGAACCTGGAGAAAGCAGGAACTATCCTTACTCTTCTAGCCAAATGGTCAAAGATATTTTTTGTTATTATTCACATACACATGTACATACGGAACTAAGTCATATGGTTTATATACTATTCATTTTGTTTATATATAGCTCCTTTGTCATTATATCTAACAACATAGTGTATCTAACTTTTACATATATATTTTTTGTTTCTTACTTTGTATCTAACTTTATATATATATATATATATATATATATATATATATATATATATATATATATTATTGTAAATATATATATATATATAACTATGTTAGAGTAATTTTACAATGCTGGTTGGAGACATGACAAACGTATTCATGAAGTATATACTGATACGTATCAAATGATTACAACATCGAATTATTCCAAGAAATCCACTCGACTAGACAAATAATATTGCACTTACAAAACATTACATATAATCCCTATGTAAATCTTGTATATAACGCTTTTTTGTGATATGTAACGTTTTTTATAAGTGCAAAATTATTGTATGCAACATTTTCTTATTGTATGTAACATTTTTATAAGTGTAATATTATTGTATGTAACATTTTTATAAGCATAATATTATTGTATGCATAAATATGTAAACTATTTTTTCTACTTTTTTTACTAATTATTTAATATTTGCCGATACTGTCGATACCAAAAAATCCGATACCCGATACTGTCGATACTGCTGATACCGATACTCATACAAAATGTCTGATACCGATACCGATACTTTGAACCTTGCTCCAAAGAGGAAGGTTCACGATTTAAAGTAACATTATCGATCGATCATGTTCAACAACTCTGCTCCGTAAGTCGGCTTCCAGGAGTTTCCCGGTCACTGTGCTAGCATAGGAAGGAAAAGATTGGAATGTGGAAACCATCTTTAATGGGGCATTCGATAAAATGCTTTTGAGTCATCGCTCTACTCCATCCAATAAACTAACCCAAACCAAATGCACATAACAATCTAAACCTACTACACAGTTTCTTCTAAGATTCAGTCAAGCGAGATTGAAAAGGATGAAGAAAATCAACCAAACAAGTCTAACATTGAGATTTATTAGGAGTCGAACATGAACCATAAGCATAAACAACACATCATGTTATAACATACGTCAATGTTCATATGTAGAATAAAAACATTAGTATGTGTGTTTATAATACAGTTACTTCCGATGATAACATTAATTAAACAGTATTCAAGATATGTTCACCTCAGGAAATTCTCTCAATATAGCTTCCTCTGCTGCAGCCTTGGCTCTCAGCATTCTGGAGGGGGAAGATGAAGATGCCCCTAAGCAAGACATTTGAATAAATCTCATGATTCCACCATGTTCTTTGGCGATCTGCATAATTATCAATTATGACATTAGTTCACACAACATCATCAAGCTTCGTACTGCAAACATCCCTAACATATCAAGGTCGCAGAGTATATTTACATTCAAGAGAGGTTCTGAACAGAGAATAAACATGAAGATATATTTCTAGATAAGTAGAATGTTAATAATGAACCTAATCTAATTAACTTACTCAGAGGATATGTACTGCACTAATGAAATGTGTAAACCACAATTATTTTACAAAATCTTTCTTTCGTTGACCCTCAAGTACCAAATATACTTGTGTCCAGAAAGGTTACATGAACATAAACTAAAATTTTCTTCAATTACTGGATCAAGACTCTTATTTTCATCAACTTTTTCAGTTTAGCACAATAGGAGTATGTTGGATGAGTTTACTGTTTTATAACAACTTTGCGCAACTGCAAAAGAAATATTTTGAAGACTGTGTTGCCCTAACGACAGAACTTATTTGTAGCCCCATTTACATTCTTGATATATATTGAACTTACTCCAACTTCTTCTATTCAAAGTTTGAGCTCTAATTACAAGGGACATGTGGTCCAAAGATGGTTTAAAACGAGCAAGATACATTGAAAACATATTGCAGCAACTTTGAAGAAGCGAGCTATTGAAGCAACTAGTCCTGTCCCAAAACTTAATCAAGGCTCATGAACTATGTATAACTGATGCGGGCCCATCCATTATCACCTACACACGTCGCAGGAGACGTGGAGCCATTTAGGCCCACTTTTTAGGCCTTTCAGTTATTTTAGTCATGGAGGGGTATTGTGGTCTTTCACCACAATAACCCTCCTAGGGTTTGTTTTTCTTTTATATTTATAGTCAGGGCTAGCCGTCATTACTTTTATGCTTGGATTGAGAAAACTCTCTCCAGTGTCATCAAGAAGGATTTTATTACTTTGTTCCGTTCAATCAAAGTTGGGAGTTTTGTTCTTTTCCTATATTAAAGATCATTCTGTTTCTATTCCTCTTGTTCTTTGTTTTATTTGCTTTCTTTTGTGAATCGATTGAGGCGATTCACAACAATTGGTATCAGAGCCCTCTACGAGCCATGGCAGACGGGACGAGAACCACAATCGACGAGAAGATCCGAGGTCTTCGGGAGGACTTCACCGCCGAGATCGATAGCTTGAAGAAATCCATGGAGGCCTCCGTTAAAGATCAAGCATCCACGAACCAGGAACTCCGCACGGAGATGCGGGACATGCGGAAGGAGACGACGGCTATAATGACGCTCTTACAAAACATCTCGAAGAAGATCAACGGCGACGAAGCGGAGGCGGTAACAACCCAAACCCTAGGCGATCAACTAGGGTTTGCTCCTGCGGAGGGGGAGGCGAACGAGAAGGAGGAAGGACCGGCCGACGGCCGCTGGCCCGCAATCGCCGTCGCCGCCGCACCTCCGGGCTGGGTCCTGGCGGCCGGCGATCACCGCCGGACAGCAGCCGAGGGCCGCGGGAGCGCCACAGCAGGCCGCGCGAGCCCAGGCGGGGCCGCGGCTGCTGTGGGCGGCCGCTGGCCGGCCCCCGACCGCCACCCAGGACCGGCCGGCGCCAGGGGAGCCGTCGGCGAGCGGCTGTGGCCGGACACCGCCGACCATTTCGGTCCCGGCGGACCGGCGCCACACCCGGGAGAGGCCCTAGGGCTTGGGGCCCCCTATGGGGGTCGGACGATGACCTCGAACTACGGTGACAGGTTCACGGATTCGGGAAGGGGCTTAGCTGGAGTTCCGGCTCGGACGGAGCCGCCAGGAGGGGCGAGGAACACCGGAGGCAGCAATTTCGTTGGAGAAACGGCGGATCCCGCCAACTTCTAGAGAGGGGATCTACCCCCACGACGACCACCACGGAGGAAGAGGAGGAGGAGGAGGATACGACGGAGGAAGAGGCCGCTATAGCAACAGACGCAGTTCCCAGATTTCCACCTTGAGGACAAGGTGGCTCTTTTAGGGGGCGGTATTGATGCGGGCCCATCCATTATCACCTACACACGTCGCAGGAGACGTGGAGCCATTTAGGCCCACTTTTTAGGCCTTTCAGTTATTTTAGTCATGGAGGGGTATTGTGGTCTTTCACCACAATAACCCTCCTAGGGTTTGCTTTTCTTTTATATTTATAGTCAGGGCTAGCCGTCATTACTTTTATGCTTGGATTGAGAAAACTCTCTCCAGTGTCATCAAGAAGGATTTTATTACTTTGTTCCGTTCAATCAAAGTTGGGAGTTTTGTTCTTTTCCTATATTAAAGATCATTCTGTTTCTATTCCTCTTGTTCTTTGTTTTATTTGCTTTCTTTTGTGAATCGATTGAGGCGATTCACAACAATAACAAACCTAACCCATTGTCTTTCATGTATCATTACCTGTTTGACAATGTTAGTATCAAACCTGATTTCGTATAACAAACCTAACCCATTGAGTTTCATGTATCATTACCTGTTTGACAATATTAAAGTATCAACCCTGATTTCTGCTCCAAAAAGACAAAAGAACAACAATAAAGACTTTTATCCAAAATCTTTTGGCATTAGCTACACGAACCATTTCCTTCATTCAGCTTTAATAAGGAACATCACCTTGATTACACTAACAATCCTTGGACATCATTGTTTGTTTCATGAGTATATATAAACTGAAAAGGTGGAAAGTAAAGTTTGGCAACCTACCACTGCAAGTTGCTCAGCCATGCCATGGTTCACTTCTTCAAAACTAAAGTTCCTCGTCTCATACTCTCTTCCTGTTGGCATAGAAATTAATCAAATTTATAAAGTACAAACGCTCCTAAGAACCTAAATTAATTTCAGTGCAAGAAGAAAAGAAAACCTATGAGGTTTAAAACAACATTCGCCTTAGCCATGACAGCTTTAATCGAGTCCTCATCTCGTGGATTATATTTCATTGGAACTATCTGTGGGATGAATAAATCAGAAGGAACAAGAGGTTAAACTTAAAGAAAGCAATGCAACTTGTAGACAAAAAATAAAAAAGTGAAAATGCTAAGAAACTACAAAGTGCATTGCCAGAACTATGGTTACTAATATTATATCAAAGTACCTGCCCCAAATCACCCATCAGTTTAAGATGCCGGTGAGAATCCTCTGACCCCCGGAAAGGAACAAGGACTTGAGAACCCATTTTAGCTGTAAATGAGAAAAGGAGGTGGAAACTGTTCAATCACATAAAATAACAGTAGTATCAAACACTAACAGCTCATATTCGCAAGTATCACAAGTCAAAAACATATCATCTAACGTCATATCACTAACAAAAACCAGCACCAACATCCCCCACTCCGATGGACAGGGCTTACCATATTTGGTTGGGATCAGTTCTGGAAACTACCCTTCTCTATTTATTGTACTTAGTCCCACGGTGCAAATTTCAGACTGATAAAAGGTGGACTTACCAAGCTGCTGAACAACATATCGCCCAAGAAACCCTGTAGCTCCAAAGACGGTCGCAACAATTCCACTGCCAAAATAAGCACCCAAGACAATCAAACCAAACGCAGAGAACAAATGCAAAAGGTGTATTTGAAAAACTTAGGATAAAAAGTATAATCTCACTCCATAAAATAACAGTTTTTAGCATTTGTAGCTCGTATAATGCAAAATTTATTGGAAACCTAATCAATTTCCTCTCCAATACTACATTCCATACAAAACTCGCACTGAAACTAGAAACCCACAAACAAAACAGCATCTTGACAAAATACCTAACATCAGAAGTACCAGATACTCCAATAACCATTTCATAACACTACAACATTACCAAAATTGGTAACATATATATGTACCAACTTCTAAAAAAATTAACCAGATGGATATCAGGTCTAATCTTGTCAATTACATTCATACAACAATCAATCGACATTTACAATTAATATGATATATTCTATATAGTAAATTTAGAAACATCCATACAGCAATAAACAACAAAGCCTTTATCACGGTTTTCTAGGGTCGGGTATTCAAATCCTTTTCTTCCATTTAGTTCTGTAAGGTCCATATTCTTTGTAATATTGACCAAAACATATCCTTTTTTACAACCCCAGTCAAAGTTTGTTTAGGCCTACCCCTAGTTCTAAGAACTCCTTTGACTAATATCTTATCGCTCCTAATAGGTGCATCTTTTGGCCTACATTGCACGTGTACAAACAACACGATTTCTCAATTGACGCCATCTCCAACTTCCCAAAAGTATAGTCATTTCTTAAGCTATATCTGAATGTATTTCCACTCATCCATCATAGCACTCTTTTCAACGACACTCATTTCCTTGACTATTTTTCAATATCTAATATTTTAATCCATAAAGCATTGTCAATTAGCCATTTTACAGAGTCTTCCTGAGTCTTCCTTTCAAATTCACACTATTCGCAATCAAAAAGCACGATAACCTTTCTTCCATTTCAACAAACCTGCAACATCCTTCTCGTCTCCATCATAAGCAACGATCAAATACTCAATACTAAGAAATATCATTCTAGAGATATCTTATTTATAAATATGTACTCCCTCATTTCATTTTTGACCTTTGGTAGAAGTTACATTCAATATACTCATTTCATATACTCTACTCGCCTACTAGTTTTAAAACCAAGGATTCCAAAGTTTCTATTCACAATTATATTTTAGATTATAAGCCCTCTCTACTCTCATCAACTTGTAGAATATCATCAACAAACATCATCCACCAAGGAACTTCATCTTGAAAATGCCTAGTAATTCCATCTATAACTAGCAAAAAAGGTTAACTTTGCATGTGTTGTGCTTAATATCTTATATTTTCATTGTTGATCCCGATCTGGATCCCAATCCCAGATAAAGGAGGCTTATATTACGAACCCAACAAAAAGCGTAAAACATTGTTGGATGCCTATGAAAATTTAGAAATATCCATCTTCAGTCAAATCCCGTCAAGTCTGCATCAATGAGAAATTCAATAAACAAAACATTTTTTTACAAATCCATCACCAAATGCACTGAAGTAAATTATAATCTATGTTACATATATGACATGACACATTTTGTGCACAACAACACAGGTTCAGCACCTACTTTGTACTTTGGTGTGTCCTAGCGTATTTTGGAGTGTTTGTGGCGCGTATGATATGTGCCCGACACGACAGGGACGCAGCATGGGTTTTTGGATTGTTGTGGCTGTCTGATATGTGACACGACACAGACGCAGCATGGATTTTTGGAGTGTCTGCTTCCTATATTATACTTCCTAAGTTTATAACAAATACAAGGATAACAATTTCCAGTATTATATCATCAAGTCTGCAACAGATCAGCAATTCAATAGACAATCTTTATGAAAATCCATCACTCATTGTTACCATCATCATCCCGGACTTCTCCTATTAGAATGGGTTGGTCATATTAGATGGGTCGGATGCAGAGATAAGAAGGCTCCATAAAAGAATTGAGAAAGCTTTAATGACCGGCTATGTTGGCACCAACTTCCTAGCCCAGCTAGCTATGGGCATGAGAGGGTCATGCCATGAAACCTTTTGGCTATGTTAAATTTAAGCTTGTGCAACCAACTAGCAATGAAAATCAATCATAAATGCACTAAATTATTACAATACAGTGCATGTAGTTTCTATGAAAAAAAACCAACCTTGGAAGTTTCTATGAAAAAATAACCAACCTTGGAAACCTACATAATTCAAAACATAAGCAGAGGTCTAAAAATGGATTAGTTTGCAACTAATTGGCAGAATGATAAGCCAATTAATCCGATTATTAATCAGGCATACTGAACAGAATTTCTAAGAAGCCGATAGAGTATCCCAACAATTAATTGTTAACCAGACCTCCAATCACATAATTAAAATGTTTGAAATAACATTGACGGGAGAGAAAATAATAAATTGACATCATAAAACATAAAATCAAAGGTCTACCCTGAACACAGCAATAAACTCGTAATACGAAATCCTAACAATTGAAGTTAATAGCTTCCAATATTAATAGCACAGTTTGCAGTATCGGCCGATATCGATCCGATACAGCTGATACTGATACAATTTGGCATGTCCGATCCGATACCGGCCAATACCGATACTAGGTTCTCTTTTCTAGTCAATTCGACAAAAAAATTGAACGGAAAAGACCAATCAGCAAGAGTGGAAAAGCATACTATGGTTGTAAAAACATATAAAAGAAGAAAAATTATCTATCGCAGGTAACCAATCGGCAAGGGTGACTACTATTTCATTCAAATACAAAATTACTAAGAAAAGACACATGAAATAAATAAAACTATGTCTAAATGTATAAAATATCTTTTTTCTAAAATTTTAATCATTCATTAATAATTATTTGTTTTTCGATACCAAAAAATTCAATACTCCAATCCAAAACCGTCGATATTGCCGATACCATCCTAAAACTCAGAGGAAGGGTTCAATAACGATTCTGATCCCGATAGTGCAAACCTTGATTAATAGTAGAACTATCACTGATTAAAGTTACCAACTTCAATGAGAGCATTTTCATTTCAGATGTACATGTTTCTTGGATATGTTTGTTACTTGTCCTATATTCTGACCAATAAAGCATGTGTAGTGTTAGGGTGAGCATTCGGTTAATTCGGTTCAAACCGAACCGAATAACCGAAAACCGAATAACGAATAAGCAAAACCGAAACCGAACCGAATTGGCACATAACCGAATCAAACCGAACCGAATTAAATCGGTTCGGTTTTCGGTTTATTCGATTTTTCGGTTGTATTTGTGTTTTTTTTTGTTAATATATATAGTAACTAAACATACCTAAATTTATTTAGTATATACATATATATTTAGCATATACCTATATATATCAATACCTATAAATATATATATATATATATATATATATATATAAACTAAATTTTCTTATTCGATTTTGGACCGAAACTGAAACCCAAAACCGAAACCGAATAAGAAAATTTAGTATTTTCAAAACCGAAACCGAACCAAAATTTTTTAAAACCGAACCGAATTCTTATCCGGTTCGGTTCGGTTCGGTTCGATTTTCGGTCCAAAACCGAATAATGCTCACCTCTAAGTGTGATAGCTGGCCTATAAATACTTCCTAGTTCAAGTGTATCCTACTTTTAGAGAGAAATTGGCCCTTAGCAAACGAAATGGAAGAAGAGGACTGAAGTAGTAGCCAGTCCCAAATTTTTGGCATAAAAGCTTTGATGTTGTACTTCAAGGGAATCATCACAAAGCACTCCAAAAGTACTACTTCTGCGTCAATATGCTTTAGTCAGCAAATAGTTTTCTTAACCTCACTGTAATGATGGATCATTAATCGAGGAGAGGAAAAGTACCCACTCTTAGGTAACTATAGTCCCCTATTTCTTAAATGAGAGCATTTTCTGCGTCAATATGCTTTCATTAGTATTTCATATAACTATGCTTTTGTCATACTAATTCTCAATTATCTAGATTCCACATATTTTCAACACCTTTGTATTTTTTAAGCTAAACCTTCTCTGGTCTCCTCAACTTAGCAATATCACCAACAAAACAACATACCATAAAACCTCAGCACGGATATGGCTAATAATTTTGTTCACAACTAGTGCAAAGAGCTAAGCACTTGTAACGATCCTTGATGTGAGCCAGTCGGAAAATAAAATGAGATGTATTTCATCCAATGTCCTTACGGTAGTATCATACATATGTATGTTTAATTATCTCACAACCTTGTCATGTATATCTTTAATAATCTCAATACAGTAACTATATACTTCTTCCTTCTCCAAAACCCACCACATAATCTATCTAAGGGGACTATTATAAATAATCTATAGGTCCCTGAAAACCATAAGTAGACTTCTTCCATAAAAATATTTCCATTAATATTCTTAGTAAAGACCTTCAACATTAGACCTTTGTACCAAATTGAATCCCAAGAAACCAAATTGTCTACACTCAAGACAGAACTTTAAATCAGTCATTAAAGAATCCAACATCAAAGTTAATTCCACTAAGGATGTTAACATTTATAGCTCTGATTACAAAAATCTCACTGCAATTCCAATATAGTGTGACCACCATCAAATATAGTATGATTCCAATATAGACCTCCCTAGTATGTTTTGGAGTGTTGCCATCTATCCAACATGTATCCAACACGATGCTACATGGGCATGGTAGTGTCCATGCTTCCTAGTAAAAGCCATCAGGAAATGCCCTATATTACAATAATCTGAGGCATACGCATTAGCCACTTCAAATTTCGACTATATTACGAATCTTAATTACATAAAAACAATCTGAAGTATGATGTCCCGTCAAAGCAGCAAAAAAAAAAATCTGAACTATGATGTCCCATCATCAAAATGCTCTAGATTATGACATTTTGAGGCATACCCACTTCAAACTTCTACTACGGTACCTCTCTCAGATCACATGAAAATTGTTTCGAAGTAAGAATCCCCGTTAACGTGACCAAAAGAAATATTATTTTGATGAAAAACCCATCCTTCAACATCACATTTCTACAAAAGCACCAATATTAATCACATAAAAGACATTCCGAAGTACGAACTCCCGTCAACGCAACCAAAAAAAGCACATTTGATGAATGACCATCTTCAAAAAGCTCTACATTACGAGAATTTGAGGCATAACCACTTCAAATCTCTACTAGTGCACCAATCTCCAAATATACAAACCCCCATCATTGAAACAAAAAAAGAAAAAAGAAAATAGCATTCTGACGAACATCCGTGAGAAAACGCTCTAAATTGAATCATTCCAAGGAATGCCCGCATCAAATTTCTAATTAAGTACCATAATCTATCCCATAAAAATTGCTCCCGAATTACAAATTCCCATTACATCATGAAATGCTCCAAATTAAGTGATGCCGACATCAAATTTCTACCACCAAAAAACCAATCCCGATCACATAAAACCTGCCCCCGAATTTTGGGGGTGGTGGTGGTGGTGGGGTGATGAAGAAATGTATACCTAACGGATGATCTTCCGCCGGTGCCCTTGCGGATGAGATGGCCAGAGCCCTTGACCGCGACGGTCGAAGCATACCGGTTCTGATCGATTGCGTACCCTTCCGATACAAATCAAGAAAACCCACAAATTAGAAACCCTAGAAAGGGAGAGAGCGAGAAAGTGATAGGAGAGGGAGAAGAATAGAGGGGTTCACCAGAAGCGGAGAAGGAGTAGATTGATTTGAGAGCAAGAGACTGATCCAGCAGCAGCTGCTGGCCAGAGCGCCTGAAGGAATTCTGCATGGTTGGCTCCTTTGTAGGAAGAAGAGAGAGAGGGAGAGAATGGAGAGAGATCTTGCATTTACTTGTGAGCTCTTTTATAAGGTTTTTTTCTAAGGGCACCACCAATTTTACTTAGGGACAGTCCAAAAATATTTACAAATATTATAAGTTTGCCATCAGTTTTTTTTACTGACTAATTATATAGGCACATCCAAATATGATCATGGCTAACCCAATTTAAACTTTGGTTTATTTACAAGTTTGCCATTAAAAAAAAAGTGATCATGGCTATTCCACTCTTTGGTATAAAAGTCAATTTTTCTAATTTTGTTCTTCTTCCTCCTCAACTCATCCAAGAAGAAGAAGAACAAGAAAAAGAAGAAGAGGAAGAAGAAGAAGGAAAAAAAACAACAAAATGAGAATTTTGATGGAATTTAAACCCTAATTTTCTTTCTCAACTCATTCTCACTATCTCCAAGTATAATGGGGTTTAAACCCTAATTTTCTTCCTACTTCGAATTTCGATTTTCAATTGACGGAGAAGAAGAAAATGAAAATAAAACACCCAAAAATTAAACCCTAATTTTCTTCTCATTTCCAATTTTGATGGCACCCAAAGGCTCCTCATAATGCACAAACCCTAATATTGGTGAAAATCATAATATTGTTGTTCAACTAGTGTAAACAAGGACTGCCCAATTTTCTGGCAGTCCTACAAACTGAATGGACTGCCAGAAAACTGGGCAGTCCTAAGTCACAACATGTGAAACAAAGGACTGTCCATTTTTCTGGCAGTCCTTACTGTATGTTGGACTGCCAGAAGAATGGGCAGTCCAACTCACAGCATGTGTAACTTTGGACTGTCCAACTATCTGGCAGTCCAGTCCATATGTTGGACTGCCAAAAGAATGAGCAGTCCTAAGTTTCACATGTTGTGACTGGACTGTCCAGTTTTCTGGCAGTCCATTCAGTTTGTAGGACTGCCAGAAAATTGTGCAGTCCTTATCGACGCGGAGTTTTCTCGTTCGTTCATACTTGGGTTTAATTTAAATGGGTAATTTTCCACTCCGTATGTAGTTTAATTCATTCAAATGGGCTACAAAAAATTGAAATAAACAATGTAATTGATGCTTGAATTTTTTAAATTAATTTCTAGGGTTTTGGAAATAATTTGAGAAAGAATTTGGGTGCTTGAATTAATTTCTTCAAAAGAGGAGGATGGTGGAGGAGAAGTGGAAGATGTTGGAGATTTAGGAGTTGTGGATGAGAAGAGGAAGACGTTGGGGATTGAGGAGAGGTGGAGGAGAAGAGGAAGAAGAAGAAGAGAGGGGTGAGGGTTTTTGAAGAGAGAAGGAATTTTGCAAATGAAAGGAAAAAATAGGTTTGGGGGGGGAGAATTTTGGGACAGCCAAGATCAAAAAATTGGGCTAGCCTTGTGAAAAACAAAAAAATTTGGGCTAGCCATGATCATATTTGGATGTGCTCATATAATTAGTCTTTTTACTTGGGGGCAGCCCAACATTAGGTATAAAAGACAACTTTTCTAATTTTTCTCTCTCCCTCCCTCTACTCTTTTTCTCTCTCCATCAACTCTTTTCTTCTCTCCCTCTACTTCTTTCTTCTCTCCCAACATTTCTAGGTCATAGAATTAAACCCTAGTCCAAAAAATTTCCCAAATTCTTCTTCCTTTATTTTCGAGAATTATCTCCAAAAAAATTCTCCTATCTCGATCATGTTTGGCACAAAATTTTCCCCAAATTTGTCTAAGATCAGCTACCAAAAAAAGTTTCCACTCATACTCAAAATCAGAAAACATAAATATTAGGTTTAGAATCACTTTAGAGTTCATGAATGAATTTTTCGAACATGATCTCACATATTTCTTGAAACCCTAACCCTAGAACACGACAAATCGTTGTGGCCGTTCGGCTGCTATAGTCGTGACTTACAACATTAGGACTGCCAGGGTTGTGGCAGTCCTAATGTAAAGTAAGACTGCCAGACTTTTTGTAGTCCTACATTAAGTTAGGACTGCTAGGCCCCTGATAGTCCTTACTTAATAAAGGACTGCCAGGGTGTTGGCAGTCCTGTATAAAACTCTCTATGAAGATACTTCATCTTCTTCCATACGCTGCTCACTTTCGAATCTAGGTTTTCTCCTCAAAAATCTTCAAAAACTCGTCGAAAAATTTTGGAAAGACCGAGACAAACGACAAAAGTTCTAAAACGGAGATCCAAACATCATTTTTTTGTGATTCTAAAATTTCGGAAGGTCGTCTAACGAAAAAGCTGTTAATCTCATGCTCCTTGAAGATACGCTCATTTTGAGACAAACCGGGCCTCGTTTCGATCTCCCAGTCAAAAATTATGGCCCTTCAAAGTTTCAACTGACCATAAAATGCAGGAGAATGGTCATTCTCCGTGTTAGAACACGAAAAATGTTAATTTCGTATGAGGATGGCCATTCTCCGTGTTAGTAACACGGAGAATGGCATTCTCCGTTTTATTTTACACGAAGAATGGCCATTCTCTGTGTTAGTAACACGGAGAATGACATTCTCCGTATAATTTAGCACGGAGAATGGTCATTCCAGTGTTAAAACGCAGGAGAACGACCATTCTCCGTGTTAATTTATGCGAAGAATGACCATTTCCAGTGTTAAAACGTAAGAGAATGGTCATTCTCAGTATTAAAACGTAGGAGAATGGTCATTCTCCGTGTAATTTAGGACTGATAGGGGGTGGCAGTCCTATTTGTAAGTCTTTGTGATGAGAGTTTTGAAACTCTCTATCACAGAGAGTTTCAATTAGGACTGCCACCTCCCTGGCAGTCCTATACAAAATGAGAACGGTCAGGGTGCTGGCAGTCCTAATTGAAACTTACTGTTACAGCAAGTATCAATTAGGACTGCCATCACCCTGGCAGTCCTATACTTATGTCCTATTTATGTCTCTGTGACAGAGTTTCAGTTTGAGGAGCTCATCACAGAGTTTTATAAATAGGACTGCCACCCTCTGGCAGTCTTACACTTATGTAGGACTGCCAGGGTGCTGACAGTCCTACACTTATGTAGGACTGCTAGGGTGCTGGCAGTCCTAATTAAAAGCTGCTGTAACAGCAAGTTTCAATTTGGACTACCAGCACCCTGGCAGTCCTACTTAAGTGTAGGACTGTCAGGGGGTGGCAGTCCTAATTGAAACTCTCTGTGAGAGAGAGTTTCAGTTTGAAACTCTCATCACAGAGGGTTTCAATTAGGACTGTCAGGACCCTGGCAGTCTTACATAAGTGTAGGACTGCCAGGGTGCTGGCAGTCCTGATACTAAATCAAGAATATCAGGAATTGGCCAACAACTTAAGTTTCCAAACGTAAATAACAACTACATATCAGACAACTACATATCCAACAAGTACATAAATCACAACTACACATCAGACAAAATATCCAACTTCAAAAAAATAACATAAGTGTCAACTACATATCCTTCAAAAGTCTGTCCAACAACTTAAGTTTTCAAACAACAAATATATCCTTCAAGTTTCAAACAACAAAAACATCCAGATTACATCCAACTAATGATCATTCCACATCCAACTACATATCATACCAGGCCTTTGAACGAGACTCCCTATTATTCATGAAGGGGAACTCGACCACGTCGTCGATGCGATCAAGCTCGTTGGCGACCGCGACACTAGTGTCACTTTGGCAACCTCTCCGAAGTGTCTGGGCCAATTTCTTCACCTTTTGAGACTGTAAATGAAAGTATAAGTGAATTAAGTCTACAAACATGAAAATTTCAGT
>JANAVB010020599.1:6733818-6746318 GCA_029216955.1 Iris pallida | reverse complement strand
AGGAGTATACGGCGGAGTTCGGTCGGCTGAGCCGATACGCCGAGTACATGGTGAGCGACCCGATGATCCGAGCAGAGCGCTTCTGGGAGGGATTGACATGGGATATCAAGATCCTGATCCCTTCCTTCTATGCGACATATGCAAAGGTTTATGCGGAGGCTCGGAAGGTGGAGAGAGAGTGGGGCTTGAAGTCGAAGAGGGATCGTGATTTATTTTCGGGGGCCAGTAGCAGCACGGGGGCTGCTAAGCGCCCTCAGCTTCAGCATCAATCGTTCCAGCATCATCAGCATCAGGTGCAGGCCAGAGCATCTGTCCAGAGGGTTCAGCAGCGTCCGGGGCAGGACGATCCACCGTGCCACTACTGCAAGAAGTCCGGTCACCTCTTTGAGTTCTGCAGGAGGAGGCTGGGGTTGTGTCTCTTTTGCGGTGCCGCTGGGCATCAGATGCGGAAGTGTCCCAAGAACTCCCGTACCGCTGGAGCAGCTCAGAGGGCACCTGTTCCGAGGGCACCAGCTAGTGTGCCGGTAGTTCAGCAACGGGGTCCACTTCCGACCCAGCAGCAGCAGTTTGTCCAGCACCGCCAGCAGAGGGGTGGTCAGGGTAGAGCCTTTGCTCTTACAGCCGAGGAGATGGATCCTATTGCGGATGTTGTCGTAGGTTCTATTCTGCTCGATTCTTTTCCAGCTTTGGCCTTATTTGATTCTGGTGCTACGCACAGTTTTGTGTCTGTTTCTTTTGCTCTTAGGCACAATATCATTGCTGAGTATCTTGGTAGGACTTGCAAGATTATGACTGGGAATGGCATCATCCTAGTTAATAATGTTTGCAAGGGGCGGAGAGTTTCTTTGAGAGGCCGGGAGCTGAGTGCGTGTTTGCTCGTAATGCCACTTCCGAGTTACGATGTGGTACTCGGTATGGATTGGTTGAGCATGTACCATGCTAGCATCGACTGCAGAGGGGGTAGGATTCTGTTCAGGCCACCAGGAGAGCCGGAGTATGAGTTCACCAGGGGTGCAGCGGAGCTAGGAGATGGATTCTACGGAGCGTTGTTGGCAGGGCCGGTGTTGCCACATCCACTTATTGTTGAGTTCTTAGATGTCTTTCCCGAGGAGCTGCCCGGGATACCGCCAGATCGTGATGTTGAGTTTTCTATAGACCTAGTACCGGGCGCTGAGCCTATCTCCCAGCACGTCTATAGAATCAACAACAGTGAGTTAGCGGAGCTGAAGAGACAGGTCGACGAGCTGGAGGACAAGGGCTTTATTCGATCTAGTTCTTCACCTTGGGGCGCGCCAGTTCTTTTCGTCCCCAAGAAGGATGGTACAGTACGTTGTGCATTGATTACAGGGCGCTCAACAACCTTACCATCAAGAACAAGTATCCTTTGCCAAGGATTGATGACTTGTTCGACCAGTTGAGCAGGGCGAGGGTGTTCTCGAAGATTGACTTGCGTACCGGGTACCATTAGCTGAAGGTAAAGCGGGATGACATTCCGAAGATTGCATTTCGGACTCGCTATGGCCAGTATGAGTATACCGTCATGCCGTTTGGGTTGACCAACGCCCCGGCAGTATTCATGAACTTGATGAACAAGGTATTTTATCAGTACCTTAACAAGTTCGTGGTGGTCTTCATTGATGACATTTTCATATATTCGAAGACACCAGAGGAACACCTGAGGATTGTGTTGGACACTCTCAGGAGGGAGCAGCTGTATGAGAAGCTGTCCAAGTACGAGTTCTTTTTGGATCGCGTGGAGTTCCTAGGCCATGTTGTCTCTGGCGAGGAGATTTCAGTGGATCCGAAGAAGATTTCTGCAGTGGAGTCCTGGTCTACGCCGAGCTCGGTAGCAGAGGTTCGGAGTTTTCTGGATCTGGCAGGTTATTACCGGAGGTTCGTGCAGGACTTTTCCAGGATTGCCCAGCCGATGACCCGCCTTACCAGGAAGGACGAGGAGTTTGTTTGGTCCGAGGAGTGCCAGGCCGCCTTCGAAGAGCTGAAGGCGAGGTTGACTACAGCTCCTATCTTGACGCTGCCATCTGGATCTGGTGGTTATACGATCTACAGTGATGCTTCAGGACGGGATTTGGGTTGTGTGCTTCAGCAGCACGGGAAGGTGATTGCCTATGCATCTAGGCAGTTACGTCCTCATGAGAGGAACTACCCTACCCACGATTTGGAGCTGGCAGCGGTCATCTTTGCTTTGAAGCTGTGGAAACACTATCTGTACGGAGAGCGTGTGGAGATTTACACTGACCACAAAAGATTAAAGTATGTGTTTACCCAGAAGGAGCTGAATATGAGGCAGAGGCGATGGTTAGAGCTGATGAAGGATTTTGATATATCCTTACAGTACCATCCGGGAAGGCCAACGTGGTCGCAGATGCTTTGAGCAGGTATCCCGTGGCCATGTGTTTGACGATGGATCGTCACCTTCTGGCAGATCTGGAGAGCTTGGGCATAAAGGTGATAGTTCCTGGGTTCGAGGCGCAGATGTGGGGTCTCCAGGTGCAGTCGGAGCTGATGGACAGAGTCAGGGCAGCTCAGTTTGAGGATGAGGCTCTGAGAGTCATCAGGGAGCAGGTCCGGGCAGGACTGTTGGATGAGTTCTCTGTAGCTGGGGATGGGTCGTTGAGGCATGGTACCAGATTGTGCGTGTCGAGCGGAGGACTTCGGAAGGAGGTTCTTCAGGAGGTGCACCGTTCTCAGTACTCTATGCATCCTGGAGCCAACAAGATGTATAGAGACTTGAGACAGCATGTTTGGTGGTATGGCATGAAATACGAGGTGGCTCAGTTCGTTTCTATATGCTTGGTGTGCCAGCAGGTGAAGGCCGGGAGGCAGAGACCCGGTGGATTGCTCCAGCCACTACCCATTCCTGAGTGGAAGTGGGAGCATATCACTATAGACTTTTTATTTGGGCTTTTGCACTCTCCAGGAGGGAAGGATGCGATTTGGGTCATTGTTGATCGATTGACCAAATCGGCCCACTTTTTGCCTTTCAAGGTGGGTTTGTCTACGGAGAGGTTGCCGAGATGTACGTGCGGCAGATAGTCCGATTGTACGGGGTTCCAGTGAGTATAGTCTCGGATCAGGACAGCCGATTCACTTCCCACTTCTGGAGGAGTTTGCAGCTTAGCTTGGGCACATCGCTCAAGTTCAGTACCGCATACTGTGAAACCCGTAATTTTATTTTTTATGTTAATTTTATTTGTTAGAATAATGTTATCATTTTTAAATTGTGAATTGTTAGTGTAGATATTAATTATTATTTTTCAAAATAATTAACATGGAATTTTTGCTTGTTTGGCCAGACCCGATCCTAAATCATAATGCAACTTAAATTAATTTTTTTAAAACAAATTTTTAGAATTTTCAAATATTGATTATATTTAAAAAAAAAAAGAAAATTATTTTACTATTGATTTTTGGCCCAAAACTTATTCTTAAAGCCTTAGCCATTTTAGACCCAAACACCTTTGGCCCAAACTCATTAGGTGAATAATTAGCCCATAAACCCATTTAATGGGTCACAACCCATTAACCCTTTGACTCATGGTTGCTAACTTTGCTTTTGTCAGGGAATGAATGAGCTCATTCATTAGTCTTTCCATTTATTAAGATTGGTGTTTGCTGTTGCTTGTTCTTCTTCAAAACCGAAACTCATCGGTTTGTTTCCCGATCCAAACCCGTCGACCTCTTCACCTCCCCGCCGTCGGCCATCAAGGCTGGGATGGTCTTCCACCTCCCTCTCCGGTAACCCCCAAATCCTTTTCTCCTATAAAAACCCCTACCACCATCATCCTTTTCCCCCACACCTCTTCTTCCCCAAATTATTTTAAATCCCTAGACCTCCGGCGACCACCCATTTCCGGCCAAGCACCACCCGCCGAACCCCTGGCCGAGCAACCCGAGGCCGGCGCCTCCTTCCAGCGCGACCCGAGCCGCTACCCGGCGCACCCCCAACCCCCGCGGCCGACCGCGCCCGACCGGCGACCCCCGCCGCCGTCCACCGCCGGCGTACGCCTGCGTGGCCTTCGCCCGTCGACCTCGCTTGCCTCTGTCCGTGTCCAGCGCTGACTGTTGTGCCGTTCGACTTCCGAGATTCAATTCGGGATTTTCTTTCGATTTCGGTTTTGGGTATAATTCTGGAACTTCATTTCTTTTTGTCTATGATGATACTGGTCCACCCAATTCCATTAGGAATCTGGGATTTCCAGTAACGTAACAATTACGTTACTATTTTTTTATTCCGAATTTTCTTCGGGATGTCGGGATTTCCGAGGGTCCTTCGGAAGGAGCTCTGGAGAATGATTAGAAATTCTGGGATTTACATTTCCTTTCGATCTCGGGATTTCCGAGATTGATTTCGGAAAGTTTCTTTTTATATATATATGCTATGCCTTGATTGCTGTTGGTTAATTTCTTTGGATTGATGTTTTCTTTGGTGCTGGAGATGTTCTGTTAGTATTTTGGTGAAGTTGGAAAATTGGTTTTAACTCTTGTTTCTGTTGAAAATTCTTTTGGGTTATATGTCAATGCTGGAATGTGAGTTAGTATGCTAGTTTTGATTTGGAAAAAAATATTATTTTGAGGAAATATATATTAAAAAGGGAGTTTATGGAGCTATTTGTAGATATCGGACGCGTTTCCCAGTTTTGGGTTATCCCGAAAACAGAGGGAATGCTGCCGAAATTTTCGGGAATTTTATTAAATGATTTTCGAAATGATTTTTCGAGTTAAATATTATTTTTATAACATTTTGGGCGACGACCTTAACGGTCACTGGGCCCCAGCGAAATGCAAACGCACCGGTTCGACCGGACGTTGAGGCAGAGTAGCTAAACGTGAAGAATGGACCAGAGTCTGAGACTCACAGTTTTTCTATAATTTAAAATTGGGAATTTTGAAGAATTATTAATATTTAATTTTAAGACTAACCATTTTGTCTTATTTAAATTCGTGTAAATTGGTTTGTAAGGGCATAAGCCCAATTACTTATGCGTGCTGTGAAAATGTAATAATTTAGGACTTATTTCTATTTTCTTTTCTGGGTATTGTAGTGTAACGTAAATAGTAGATTATTAGTAGTTAATTGATAAATTATGATTTTTCTCACTTTTTAAAATAAATAATAATTTATGTACAAAATACAAAGTTTAATAAATTAAAAGATAATTACAAGTTTTCCTGAAAAAGCAAAATAAAATGGAATTTCCAAAAGTACAACTCACTAGTAAACGTTGTGATGTTGTGTTAGTTAGCTAATAACTAAAATAGACTAGGAAAGACAAATAGAGATTGCAACTAGATTTTTCTGGTATTTGTATTTCTGAGATAAAGTTCCCCGGATTGTAGGATTTCAAGGAAGAACGTGACCTTTCGAATCCCGAAGTACAAATCTCGACCAATTGAAATTCAAGGCAAGTACAGTTGTGATTGTTTGCAATTTAATTAGTAATAGTAATCTTGCATGCTTAAACCACAATTCTACACGGAACTCTCTCCTAGAGTATTGATTGTTATTGTCTCATTGCCTCATTGAATCTAATTGACTCGGGATATTGGGGGAGTAGTGTAGCGTCTATGACCAATACCCTAAAACTTTTAGTAATAGGATTGTACGAGCTTACCCCTCTCACACACGGGGATAGGCCGGATCATATCAGTGAATCATCCCAAACCGGTCATAGTCGTTACTTACTCAAATCACATGTTTTCAATTGTAGAACTGTTGGAAAATATTGCATTTCTAAATTGTTTATAATTGCAAATTATTAATTATTAGTTGAATTGTAGATTTTCATAATTGTACTTTGCTCCCTCCTGACTGGAGACCAACATTTTAGGTTACACTGAGGATTGCCTGTTCCACGAGGATCTGAGGCTAAGGAGCTAGTTGCTTGAGTTGTTCTTCATGATAATTGTATAAATTTTCAATTGTAAGAAATTTTTCTATTGTAAAAGTTTTTATTAATCGAATAAAAGTTGTGGCAATTTTATTATGTTGTTGATGTTACCTGCAAACGGAGATACAGCTTACTGCCGCCGTCTCAACAACGGTGCAGGCTGGGCATGATCCGGTTCGACCCAAGAAATTGGGATCGGGTCGTGACATGTTTTTAGTGGTGGCCCATGCAGGTCAAAATCAACAACTTAGGAGAATCATGTTAGAAACAAATAGAACACTAGAACATTAAATTGCCACAACCTAGGACCGGTATATAAATATATGATAAATATTTTGTTTAATTATAGACTGGTAGGATACCTTGCTTATGTTTGCATCCTAAACCTTCCAGAGAATGACCACTGACGAAACCAATCCTGCTGTCAATGAGGTGTCATCTCCGGATCGAACCCCGCCTCCTCAACCAAATCCAAGCTTTACACCCCACCAGCTGTTTGATCATCCCCATAATTCATCTAGTGAAGTTCTCACTACACTGGCAAATCCTACCTCTTCTCAAAATGGGTTACTTTTCCTTGGGGAAGTACCCATTCATGTTGCTCCACCAGTACCAGCAAATACCTCCCAAATGGTTGCTCTATTTCAAGAAATCCTGGAGTACCAGAAAGCTCAAGCTGAAGCCCAACAAGAACAGATGGATATCACGAGAGAAGTCATGAAGAACGTCAACGACGTCACCTTAGCTATCCTAAACCAAGTTGGAGCGGAATCTCGTCCAAGGAAGGATAACCCTGAATATAGAAGATATTTGGGCCCTATCAAGTACTCTACTACCCGGCATTCATGTCGTAAGAAGTTATTGGTTTGCAACTTCTGCAAAAGGCCTGGTCACTTCGCCAATATTTGTCGCAAGAGATTGGGGCAATGTTTGGCATGTGGATCTGCTGAACATCGGGTAAAGAATTGCCCCTTACCCTTCCGTCAAACTAGAGCACCTATTCCAGCAACAACTGTTATGCAACAACCTAAGGACTCTCTTCATGTTCAGCAGACCATGCTTACTACACCCACTACAGGAAGGCATGAAGCAGACTCAAGGATCATAGAAGGTGAAGCAGTTGGAGACTGCTCATGCAAGAGTCGGAGCCATGAAGAATAGTACCTAAGACTGCTGAGTAGCAATATCTATTAAAGATGTAACAAGATGTCCTTAGATCAATTATGAGAGTTTTGTTGTAATACTTTTATATGAATAAAAATCTTAGTTACATCTTATGGTAGATGTCCTCTCTAATATATCTTCTGGATTACTCTAGACATTCACCATTGACCTAGTTCTCGACTCTTTTCCTATCTCTAAGGGATGCTATAGAGTCAACCTGAAGGAAGCCAAGAAGATGAAGGATCAGAACTATGGACTAAAGACTTTAAAACAGAGCTTCACCCTAGGGAGCACCTGTGTCCAAGAAGGATGAAATAATACGGATGTGTATCGACTATCGGACACTGAAGAACAAGTACCCTTTTTCCTAGATTGATAATCTGTTTGAATCAATTTGAGTGGACTTAAGGTGTTTTCCAAGATCGACCTCAGATCTAACTACCATCAGATCAAGGTCAGGAAAGAAGACATTCCCAAAACGGCATTCAAATAAGGATAGTTGTTGGTCATGTCGTCTGGACTGACAAATGCTCCTGCTGTGTTCATGAATCTCATGAACCGAGTCTTTTATGAGTATTTGAATCAGTTTGTTGTCTTTTCCATAGATGACATTCCGATATACTCGAAGACTGAAGAAGAGCATGAAGAGCATATGAGAAAAGTTTTGGAAAGAGGAAAAGCTAACTAAAAGTGAATTTTCTTAGACAAGGTGGTTTTGCCCATATTGTCACAAGAGAAGAAATTTCGAAGAATCTCAAGAAGATAGCCACTGTGGAGAAATGGTATACCCAAGATTTAGTAGCTGAGGTTACGGCTGACTAATACCGGAAGTTGTTCGCCAAGATTGCTGAACCAATGACGAAGCTGACTCGGAAGAATGAGGAATTCGTCTGGACGGAGGACTGCCAAGCAGCGTTCGAGGAGTTGAAGAAGAGGCTCACTACTGCACCCATCCTTGCGCTACCCGCAGGATCTGGTGGTTTCACAATCTATAGTGACGCCTCGGGCAAAGGATTGGGTTGCGTTCTTCAATAACATGGGAAAATAATTGCTTACATATCTAGGCAATTACAGACTCATGAGAAGAGCTATCCCACATATAATTTGGAACTTATTTTGAAGATATGGAAGTATTATTTTATGGAAAGGGAGTGAAAATATATATACGGACTACAGAAGTCTGAAATATGTCTTCACTCAGAAAGAGCTGGACATTAGGCAACGAATATGACTGAATCTGATTTCAATATCGATCTGCAATACCGATTAGAAAATGTGGAAGTTGATATTGATGGTGAAGATTTAACCAAGGAGCGGAACCTGCTAGAAGACATCAGGAAGTTGGACTGGAAATAGAAGGGTGGAGCTGGATGCTAATTCAGAATTGATGAAGTTGCAAGTATGCTCGACTTTGATGGACAAAATCAAGGAGACTCAGTTTCAAGACAAGTCACGATGTACATTTAGAGATCAAGTGTTAGCAGAAAACAATTGAGGATTTCTCCAATGATGGAGCTCTGAAGAATGGTACGAGGTTGCGTACCATCTGGCGATTGGAGGAACGAGCTGATGAAAGAAGCACACCAGTCACAGTATCTCACACTTTCAAAAAAAAAAAAAAAAAAAGAGGTCTCGGAACATGCGTATCATTAATTGGTGTTATAGAATGAAGAAAGACAAAATTCCAAGTATGGAGTTAGATATTTTAATTGGTCAACATAAGGAGTTTAGTAGAAACCAGCAAGCTTGTTGCAGCAGCTGGACAATTTGGAAGTGGAAGTTGAAACACATAAACAATAAATTTTGTATCAGGATTACCCTGTTCCCAAGGAGGGAAGAACACCAATTGGATTTTTGTGGATTAACAGACTAAATCAGATCACTTTATTCCCTACAAATTGATTTGTTCATTTAGAAGTTGACAGCATTGTACGAGGAGTATAAATTGGCGGAAAATCAAAGAGGTCAATCCAGATGTTTGAAGACATGCCAAGGATCTTGCATTTTGGAATCTAGAAGATTATTTATTTTTGGTAGAGTGTTCTTACAACAACTACCACGTTAGCATCATCTGAAGTTCTGGACGTTGTTTCCGTATACAATTGACATGGGACGACGTAGGAGAAAGAGTACTGTTGGATCTAGAGATGGTGACTGACGCAGAAGAGATAATGAAGGACAAGCTTAGGATTGCCAAGATAGACAGAAGCGTTGGGATTAAATGTAGTCGTTGATCAGTGAAGTTTGAAGAAGGAATTAGTGTCTGTGTGAATATCTCTCCTACCAGAGGAACGACCAGTTTTGGCAGAGCAGGAAAGTTGAGTCTAGTACATCGGACCATTTAAAGTTTTGAGAAGTAACACACAGTTAGCTCTACCAGCTAATCTTGAGAGTGTACACAACGTCATCCTTATTTCACTATTCAGAAATTGCATCTTGAATCCGGGTAATGTTTTGGACCATTCAGAGCTGAAGAATAAATCAAGCTTTACAGTACCAGAGAAGCCAATAGCAAGCGTAGACAGAGGTGAGAAGAAGATCAGAAACTCTGAGCCACCCCATAACTCATATTTCTTGCAATCATTATCTTTCGTTCTAAACTTGACTAATGCTGCTAAGTTAGCCTAGTTTTACAAGCTTATTTCTCTATCGAGCTTGATCATGACAGTATCTTATTGGATGCATCCACTAATATATTGTCTAATCAGAACCGGTACATGATGGTCTGATCAACCTCGTGTATTTTGGTTCGCTTTTATATATTATTGTTCTACGTGGATGGCGACATAGTTAAAACTTATCCCTGAACGTCTCATTCACGACTGCCTTGGCAATTCTTATTGTTGGACCTGAGTTACGAGCTCAGTACTTGTACCTGCTTAATTTGTGATAATCTTGTCCTACCCTACCTATCCTTAAATTTCGAGGACGAAATTTTATAAGGAGGGAAGGTTGTGAAACCCGTAATTTTATTTTTTATGTTAATTTTATTTGTTAGAATAATGTTATCATTTTTAAATTGTGAATTGTTAGTGTAGATATTAATTATTATTTTTCAAAATAATTAACATGGAATTTTTGCTTGTTTGGCCAGACCCGATCCTAAATCATAATGCAACTTAAATTATTTTTTTAAAACAAATTTTTAGAATTTTCAAATATTGATTATATTTTAAAAAAAAAGAAAATTATTTTACTATTGATTTTTGGCCCAAAACTTATTCTTAAAGCCTTAGCCATTTTAGACCCAAACACCTTTGGCCCAAACTCATTAGGTGAATAATTAGCCCATAAACCCATTTAATGGGTCACAACCCATTAACCCTTTGACTCATGGTTGCTAACTTTGCTTTTGTCAGGGAATGAATGAGCTCATTCATTAGTCTTTCCATTTATTAAGATTGGTGTTTGCTGTTGCTTGTTCTTCTTCAAAACCGAAACTCATCGGTTTGTTTCCCGATCCAAACCCGTCGACCTCTTCACCTCCCCGCCGTCGGCCATCAAGGCTGGGATGGTCTTCCACCTCCCTCTCCGGTAACCCCCAAATCCTTTTCTCCTATAAAAACCCCTACCACCATCATCCTTTTCCCCCACACCTCTTCTTCCCCAAATTATTTTAAATCCCTAGACCTCCGGCGACCACCCATTTCCGGCCAAGCACCACCCGCCGAACCCCTGGCCGAGCAACCCGAGGCCGGCGCCTCCTTCCAGCGCGACCCGAGCCGCTACCCGGCGCACCCCCAACCCCCGCGGCCGACCGCGCCCGACCGGCGACCCCCGCCGCCGTCCACCGCCGGCGTACGCCTGCGTGGCCTTCGCCCGTCGACCTCGCTTGCCTCTGTCCGTGTCCAGCGCTGACTGTTGTGCCGTTCGACTTCCGAGATTCAATTCGGGATTTTCTTTCGATTTCGGTTTTGGGTATAATTCTGGAACTTCATTTCTTTTTGTCTATGATGATACTGGTCCACCCAATTCCATTAGGAATCTGGGATTTCCAGTAACGTAACAATTACGTTACTATTTTTTTATTCCGAATTTTCTTCGGGATGTCGGGATTTCCGAGGGTCCTTCGGAAGGAGCTCTGGAGAATGATTAGAAATTCTGGGATTTACATTTCCTTTCGATCTCGGGATTTCCGAGATTGATTTCGGAAAGTTTCTTTTTTATATATATATGCTATGCCTTGATTGCTGTTGGTTAATTTCTTTGGATTGATGTTTTCTTTGGTGCTGGAGATGTTCTGTTAGTATTTTGGTGAAGTTGGAAAATTGGTTTTAACTCTTGTTTCTGTTGAAAATTCTTTTGGGTTATATGTCAATGCTGGAATGTGAGTTAGTATGCTAGTTTTGATTTGGAAAAAAATATTATTTTGAGGAAATATATATTAAAAAGGGAGTTTATGGAGCTATTTGTAGATATCGGACGCGTTTCCCAGTTTTGGGTTATCCCGAAAACAGAGGGAATGCTGCCGAAATTTTCGGGAATTTTATTAAATGATTTTCGAAATGATTTTTCGAGTTAAATATTATTTTTATAACATTTTGGGCGACGACCTTAACGGTCACTGGGCCCCAGCGAAATGCAAACGCACCGGTTCGACCGGACGTTGAGGCAGAGTAGCTAAACGTGAAGAATGGACCAGAGTCTGAGACTCACAGTTTTTCTATAATTTAAAATTGGGAATTTTGAAGAATTATTAATATTTAATTTTAAGACTAACCATTTTGTCTTATTTAAATTCGTGTAAATTGGTTTGTAAGGGCATAAGCCCAATTACTTATGCGTGCTGTGAAAATGTAATAATTTAGGACTTATTTCTATTTTCTTTTCTGGGTATTGTAGTGTAACGTAAATAGTAGATTATTAGTAGTTAATTGATAAATTATGATTTTTCTCACTTTTTAAAATAAATAATAATTTATGTACAAAATACAAAGTTTAATAAATTAAAAGATAATTACAAGTTTTCCTGAAAAAGCAAAATAAAATGGAATTTCCAAAAGTACAACTCACTAGTAAACGTTGTGATGTTGTGTTAGTTAGCTAATAACTAAAATAGACTAGGAAAGACAAATAGAGATTGCAACTAGATTTTTCTGGTATTTGTATTTCTGAGATAAAGTTCCCCGGATTGTAGGATTTCAAGGAAGAACGTGACCTTTCGAATCCCGAAGTACAAATCTCGACCAATTGAAATTCAAGGCAAGTACAGTTGTGATTGTTTGCAATTTAATTAGTAATAGTAATCTTGCATGCTTAAACCACAATTCTACACGGAACTCTCTCCTAGAGTATTGATTGTTATTGTCTCATTGCCTCATTGAATCTAATTGACTCGGGATATTGGGGGAGTAGTGTAGCGTCTATGACCAATACCCTAAAACTTTTAGTAATAGGATTGTACGAGCTTACCCCTCTCACACACGG
>JANAVB010020599.1:6718818-6728818 GCA_029216955.1 Iris pallida | reverse complement strand
ACTGTTATGATTCATGTACTTAGTAGACATGCTTATTCCTGACACATGGTTCTCACGGATTGGTATTCCTGGATCTCGACGAGAGATGTTTCTCCTTCTTAGGTTGGAATGTATTGTGCAAGCTCCCTTGTAGCTCTTGCTCAATATATGGTCACTAATTCTAGAGAAGATTAGCTCCCTTCTCATAGAATCCCGTACAGTGACGTGTCCTGTTTGGATCCATTCTACCAGTTGGGGTAGGGGGAGTAGTAGTGTATGCCTGTGATCATATCCCCTTGCATTCTTGAATAGTGTTAGTCATATACTGCACTTATAACTAGCCAGGCTGGTTCTTGACAGGTACCCAAGCCGATCACAAGTTGAAACTGCTACTCACACACATTGGATATATGTCTTACCTTGATTGTGTACATACCATGATTCAGTTCTACTTTCTTTTTCTAACTCTAGCTCTACAGCTTACCATGCCATGATACATATATGTACACTCCATGATTTCATTGTATATGCTCTATTTACAGTCTTATAGCTTTTATTCTATCTTGAGATCTGTTATGAGATATATGTACTCGTTCCATCCTGACTGGATATGTTGACAAAATATTACAGATGCTGATGAGGGGGATTGCAGTACCTACTACGGTCCGGATGACGTAGTAGGCTTAGACTTGGAGACCTTGGTCCAGCAGGGCTTAGCTCCGCCTGACGAGACTTTACCTATTGCTTAGTTAGAGTAGGTCTTTTGTATTGGACCTTGTCTCCAGTTACTTTTGAGACTGTTATTATTTTGGATTGTATTAGAGACTTGGACTTGGACTTGTATATTATTTATGTTTGGACTTGACAGGTTATATTTTATCGTCATGTTGTCTTTATCTTTCAGTCTTTACTTATCATCTTAGAGTTGTGATTGAGCACTCATATATTATCATTGCTTGTCCTCCGTTCGGAGTTGACCATATTCTCGACAGGTTTTGATATTATATATAAACTGTTGTTAGAGTAGAAAACCTACAGCGTTCCACACCGTTTTTACGGTGAGGGCTGGGCGTTGTTACGTACACGTGCCCTTATAGCGGGTGCAGGTCGTGACAATAACTTATTTACGGCATGCATTTGTGTGCACCGTGTATGTTGCTATCGTGCTCTCTAAGAATTTTTTTTTCCTAAGTACTAATTGTTTCCCTAAAAATCTCTTCCAAATTAACTTTCTCTCAATGTTTATGCTAATTAATTAACTCTCGCTTGTTAGAATAAGAGGTAGGATAGCATTGTCTTACCTAGTAGTAAAGCAAAATGAACAATAAAGCAAAAAAAAAAAAAACTAAAATTCAAACAAAAATGAACAATAAAGCAAATTAAGTCAACAGTTTCAAAGTGTTAGAAAAGAGAAAGTAAAAAAACTTGTAACATAAAAAATATTCAACATATGTAAAATATTTACATTTATCAAAATTTCAGTTTCCCTCTTCTTATTTCACACCCATTCCTATTTCCCCCTCTAAACCCTGTCTCTCTTTCTTTCCTTATTCTTCTTCAATCTCTTCTTCATCTTTCTTCACTGTCCTCTCCAGGATAAACTCTCCGCTAGGGGTGCAACTCGGGCGGGTTGGGTCGGGCTTGAGTTCAACCCGAGTCCAACCCGATGAATGATAATCCTAGCCCAAGCTTAAGCCCAACCCGACCTCGGGTTCAACATATGAAGCCCAAGACCGAATCCGGAGGAAGCTCGGGTTGGGTCGGGTCCAATGGGTTTATCGGGCCCTAATATGATATTTAAAATAATTCTAAATAAGATTAATATTAAACACATAATCAAATAGAAATTAAGCATCAATCATTATAAAATACAAATTAACATGAAATTTAGAAGGAGTTGAAGAGTTTGGGTTGATAAATTTAGGATTTAAATTTTTTATTAGAAAGTATGAATATATATATATATATATATATATATATATATATATATATATATATATATATATATATATATATATATATATATGTGTGTGTGTGTGTGTGTGTGTGTGTGTGTGTGTGTGTGTGTGTGTGTCGGATTTCGGGTTATTCTTGTAACCCGACACGTGAATCCGAGCCCAACCCAATTTTTGATCGGGTTCAAATATTTTAACCCGAACCCAAGCCCGAGCCCAAGTATCATCAACCCTAATCCAACCCACTGACGGGTTTACCCGGTCGGGCTCGGGTTTAGCCCGCCCGAGTTGCACCCCTACTCTCCGCCAATCGGTGGCACGAAGGGTCAGATCCGAGCACCCTGATCATGTCTCCGGCGATCTCTTGGACATGAAGCAAATTCGAGTCCACGACGAACGTCTCCTGCGGTTGATCTCCATTGACATCGTAGGTGAGTGCGGTATCGTGGCGGACAACGCTGAGGGACGATGGACGTTACCAAAGTTTTTATCTTCCCCTATCTCCAAATCTCTCTATCCTCACCAAAATTTCTCTCCCCCGATCCCATTATCATACCAACTTTTATCTTCCCCCATCTTCTTAGCAGCAATCACAATTCACAGCCGACCCCTATCTTCTTTGCCTCCCAAACCCTGAAATTTAGGGTTAGTTTTCGTTCTTTCACCATGGTAAAATTCTCCTGAAGTTTCCTATAAGTTATAGTAGAAATCATATAATCTATCCCTTTATTATTCTTTTTTGTTGTTTCTGGTTCCTTGTAGCAGCAAGGGGATTACTTCGAGCTCCACGGGAAGCGCCATGGCTACCGTCTCGACCACTTGGACCAAAAGAGGAAGAAGGAGGCGTGCCAGGTCCACGAGCAATCCGCTTTCACGCAAAAGGGTCAATCTTTCAGTAGTTTTTGATCGAGTATTTGGTATTTTAGGGTTTAATTTGATAAATTGTGTGAAAAAGTTTAAAGTTTCGGTTGCTTTGATTACTACTAGCAGTGATTGTTTTGGATTCAATCTGATAAAATTGTTTCAAAAATGTGGACAGGTTGTTAGTATCAAGGGCAAGACGTTCGCGAAGAAGCGGTAAGCGGAGAAGGTACTGATGAAAAAAACGTGAGACATTATCCTTTATATTGTGGTTGATGTTGGCAATGTTTTCTAAAATTTTGACTTGTTCTTTAGTTTGATTGATTACAGCATAAACAAGTAATGTATTTTCAGGTGGTTATTGAATTTAATTTAATTTTTGTAGTAATCAAAAAGAAGTTTTTTGGAAAAGATAATAATAATTGAAGAGTCGAGAGTTTTTTTGGAAAAGATAATAACAATTGGATATCCTATCTAACAATAGGTATGCTGGTTGTGCTTCAGGTGTGCTCTTATGCATTATCTCTTCTATATGGGGATGTAGTATAATACTGCCACCTACGCTTGTGCTTTCTTCAATGTGACTCTTGTGCTTACTTTCCTGATCGCCATACCATTCATGTATGCAACCATATGTATCTTGAAATGAGAGAGCTGAGAGCATACAAATTGTTAGCCATTTCCCTGTACTGCTTCTTTGTAAGCCTCTCTGACATTTATATACACAGATTGGAAACTGCAATTATGAAAACGAAGGCAGGGGTTACGAAGGTGCTCGGGGAGGTCCTTTGCTTTGTGGGCGCGATGGTGTTGGCATTGTACAAGGGCATCGCCTTAACCAGCACATCGCACCAAGTAGCAGCGTACTCAGAAGGACATGCAAGTTACTGTAGGGACAATTCCACTAGAGGCAAATGGATGCTTGGGACAGTTATGCTAGTCATAATCAGTTTCAGTTTGTCAGCATGGTATCTCCTCCAGTCCAAAATTTGTAAGAGGTTTCCTGCTCTCTGTACCGACACCACGATCATGTTCTCTCTAAGTTTTCTTCAGACAGCTGTGCTAAGCTTTTCCACTAAGAGGGATATATCCTTGTGGGTTTTGAAAAGTAATGTGGAGATCATAACTATCGCGGTTTCAGTAAGTTTTGCTTAACTTGTCTATTAACTTGTAATGTGGAGATCAAAACCATCGCGGTTTCAGTAAGTTTTACTTGACTATTAACTTGTGGAGATCATAACTATCGCAGTTTCAGTAAGTTTTACTTGTCTATTAACTTGTAATGTGGAGATAATAACTATCGTGGTTCAGTAAGTTTTGCTTAACTTGTCTGTTAAGTTTTGCACTTTACCCATCTTCTGTGACTTCTACTGATGTTCTTGAAGTGTATGCGCTATATTATATCAATTAGGTAAGCAGTTGTCGAATTATGGATTGTCCTTTACGGATATGGGCAAAACAAACCTGTTTACGTGTACTGCTTAATGGCACATGGAACCATGGAAGAAAAGACATACAAGAGGCAGGTATGTTTAAAATTAAATGTATCGTAGCAGAGAATTCATGGTGATTTGCATCAGCTTAAGGCATTATAATTTTAGTTTGGTATTCTTTTTAACTCAACATGTAACATTATAGAAATGAAATGAATTCTAGGTGACGAAGGAAGGGCTTGCAGCAAGGATGGTAGATAGGCAACAAGTATACATGACTATGTCCAAAGAGGAGATACTGCTTCTGTCACGACCCGCACCCTAGAGTAAGGGCACGAGACGTGGGTACGTCCAGCTTACGCCGCAGTATCGGCGGTAGAACGCTGTCCTAGGTCACAACATCTAACAGTTAAAGGTAACAAACAGTTATACTCCCCGAATGAGGGTGACATAACAGAATATATCTCAATCACAACTAAGGTAGAACAAGATGAAGATAGGTAGATAAATATCCAGAATGAAAGCACAGAAATACGATCCAGAATTCTAAGTGTCTAAAATAAATACATATCCCAAATATCTCAGAATCTATATACAGTGATCCAGAAAAGTAAAGACATCCTAGTCTAAGGAGTGTCATCCCCTGCTAGTAGGTCCATGTCACTAGTGATGTCTAATGATGCACCAAGAGGGGTAGACACCAGAGCCTCATCATTCACTATAAAATTTTCAACAGGTCCAGTCAGGACGGAAGAGAGTACAGTACATCTCAACAAAATCATAACAGGTTAGGAATATAAGCATGCTAGAGAGTAAGATACAGGATATGAAGAAATAACATGATAAAAAGAAAGAGACTGTAAGTAAATAGCTACAATATATAGAGAACTAACAGTGCTAGTGATTCAGAGCACAAGATGGTTATGTAAATGGCACGATGTTGTACACGAGTAATCTACAGAGGTTTGTACACGAGTAATCTACTGGATTGAATACACAACCACTTCTACTCCCCCGCCCCAATCAATACACAAGGATCTAGCTAAGTTATGTTATTGTACACGAAGGTTATATGAATACATGATTATACACGATTCACACGTTTCGTACACGAATGTCACAAATACAAGCAGTATACGATGTTCACGATAAAGTACACGAACACGAATACCCGATGTATCCGCTAAGGGGGATAACATCGCACAACCAGATCCATATAGTACTAATCCGTGTTTCCAACGTGTCAGCATCATGTAAAGTAATCTAAAGCAGGAATATAATCCTAAACAAGATATGAAATGATCAGAGAATGTACTCGCCTGTAACCTGAGAATCTGGAGAATATATACTGTCCGAGGAGTGGTGTCTGGCTCCTATTAGAACATCACAAGTCATAACAAGTCCAGAATGGTAAAAAGATGCACTACAATGCATTCTACATGAATCTAGGTCAATCTAGGCCAAAGTCAACTCTTGGTCGACTCTGGTCAACCCTAGAAGTCAAACTAGGTCAACTAAGTCAAACCTAAGTCAAACTAGTCTATACTAGTCTATTCTAGGTCTAACAAGACTGCACAAGACTAATCTAGACTCTATACTGACAAGCAGATACATCCATAGGCTAAGAGCCTAGGCTAGCTATTAGGCAATACCATGCCTAACCAACCTATAACACATATCTACATGACATTATATATCTAATATATATTATATAGCTATAATGTAATATAGAAACATACATTAGCTAATAGGTTACCTATAATATATATCAACCATACATATATCATATATATATTATAGCACACACTCATATATATATATATATATATATATATATATATATATATATATATATATATATATATATATATATATATATATATATATATATAGTCTCAATACATATATATATATATATATATATATATATATATATATATATATATATATATATATATAAATATATATATATATATATATATATATATATATATATATATATATATATATATATATATATATATAATATATATATATATATATATATATATATATATATATATAAAGAGAGAGGGGGACACATGTGCTCAAGTGTGTGAGGGTGTGTGTGTCACATGAATGTGTGTGATAACATGAGAGTGTGGGGGAGGACACATGTGTGTGTGAGTTTGTAAAACCCCTAAATTTCTACTATATTTTGGTACTGATTTAAAATTTTTGTATTGTACGTCGCATACTCGTATTATACGTCGCGTATGAACTCAATATTTTCATATGCCTCGTCGAGTGCGAAATGTGCGAGGTACATATTTTTGTAAAAATATTTTATTTTAGAAGCTTGAATTTTTTTCAAATAATAAATAATAAATATTTATTTTATTTTTAAGTTTTAAAATGTGTCGCATTGGAATTTCTAAAACTTTATTTTACATCATGGAAGTTATATAAATAGTAATTTAAAAACGAGCTTTTATGCAAATGATCATTTTATACGAGACATATAAATTTACTCCATTTTCGAATTTATTGTTATTAATACTTTATTATTCAAATTTTTTCTTAAATATTTATTATTTTCAAATTATTATTATTAGTATTTTTGGAAAATATATTTAAAATTTTTGTGGCCATTTTAAATCTCAATTTGATTTTATGGTTTTAATTTAAAAAGTTTAAAAGTATAATTTATATTTATATTTGAAGCTTAGATGATCTAGAATTAAAATTGAATTAAAATTTAATTTAGATTTGATTTATTTGAATTATCTAAATAGGGTTTAAACAAACCCAAGCCTTATCCAACTGGGTATTCCTACATCCTATATATAGGCAGGTACTCCTCCATAATTTTCTACAACAACACATCCCAGAATTCGTGCACCGTGTCTGTGTCCATACCCCATCCACTATAATTCTATTTTATACAAATACAGTTTCTCTTCCCTTGTCCGACAACCCTAGAAATGGCGGTTCCCCCAAACCATCCTTGTCATCATCATCATCGCAACCATCGCCACCCCTATCCTCGAACGTCTCTTCTCGGACCGCCGTCCCCAAAATCATCTCCATCGCCACCGATCATCTCCCGACTACCAACCCCCAACCACCGCCAACAACGCCACAACCATCTCTGTCGTCTCCACAAAAATTCCAGCCATCTCCACCCAAACTCAGCACACATCACCACCATCAACCCGGTCACGGACCTGGCCACACCATGGCCACCACTGCGATCGACCAACTTCCCAAGCCAATCCGACCACCTCGTCATCCCGTACCGCCAGAGAACAACAAAGGAAAAAAAATTAAACCCACAAACCCTCACCTCTGCCGCGCTGATTCCCTGCGGTCCGGCCGCCCTAGCCTCCATCTCCGGCGTCAGTCTCCTCGTCATCCCGCACCGCCGGCCGTGTCTCCTACCGGTGCGCCAAACACCGCGGCAGTGAGACTCCCACCGCCGGCCACCTCTTCACCTCGACCCACACCCGATCCGGAGTGTCCGCCGCCCCTTGCCGTTTCCGGCCACCGGCGCCGCCTCACAGCCGTCCGTCACGCTCCCACCCGAGTCTCCGGTCAGCCCACCGCCGCCACCTCCGCTGCGAGGGCTCGCCGCCGCAGTACGCGAGCATACTCGTGTGCCACAACCGCCCGGGGCTGTCTCCTCCGCCTTGGCCGGCTCCCCTCCGACGCCGCTGGAAACCACTGACCGTCGACAATCGCGTCGGTGAGCCCCTTTCCCTCTCCCGCTCTCTTTCTCACCCTTTCCCTTCTCTCTCCTCTCTCTTTTATTTTTACAGAGTGAAGTAGTGAACTGACTTGATATTTATTTCGATTCTTTTATTTCTTTTTATGTTTTTTTTCTTTTCTTTTCTTTTTCGTTTGTTATGATTGTTTGTTATTATCATAGTTATTATTATTATTATTATTATTATTATTATTATTAGTATTAATACTGATATTAACATCATCATCATCATTATTATTATTATTATTTTTATTCTTACTATTATGGTTGCTAGTATTATTAGCTATAGTAAAATTTTTATTGTTAGTTTTATATATATATATATATATATATATATATATATATATATATATATATATATATATATATATATAAGTAAAGAATTTTATGCAATAAATATTTTACTAGTATAAATTTTGAAGTGGTTTTCCTAAAACAAAAGTTTTCTAAATAGTGTTTACAGTTTGAGCAAGAACTAAAGTTAGTTTTAAATCCTAAAATTAAATTATAGTTTTTGCCCAAAATAATTTATCTAGATTTTTAACATTTTTATATATATTTTACTAAGAAAAATATATAAGTATATACAAAAGATTTTTTAGTCTCCTCTAAATATTTATTTAGACAATTAAAAATCTTGTATTCAAATATTTTTAACATATATATATAGTACGATTGCTTTCTCAAGAAATTCTCCCCAATTCTTTTCCTTGGTCATGACTGATTACTCGTTCCTATTTTCATGCAATTTTGGACTTCTTCATATCAACCATGGCTTTGGACTATCTGGACATTATCATGATCGTCACACCATACCAGGCGTAACACCAGGCAAGACACCTTGCCTTTACTGTTTAATTTCTTGCTCAATATCATGCATGCTTTTTCTTTATGTTGTTCTTTCAAAACTATATATAGATGCAAATTATTATACTTTATGCAATTGGCTTAGAATTAAGGGACCACCGTATGTTTAGTGCATCTCATAAACTGTCACGATGTGCCACGGATTGTGTGTGAGTTGTGAGTCGCATGTAGATACGGACTTGCGTGCTGACTGATCATTGGTGCGTATAGGCCGTGCGTAGGATATAACTGCCAATAGATTGTGTAGAAGACTTGGCAGTTATTAAGGATTTAAACAGTGTCGTAGAGTCGACACATGTATAGTATCATTGGAGGGAGGGGACAGTTATTAGCGTAGGGACTACATTTATTTTTTACACATTTTGGGCCGAGGGTGACTCTTATGAGCACTACCTTCTGCCCAGGGTCCGATAGTGTCTCGGATGAGCACTACTTGACGGCCACTCTTTATTACTTGCTTGCGTGAATCCGTTACAGCCCCTGCGTAGAACGTTGTCCTCAAAGTGCATATCACATAGAATGGTTAGGAACCTTTACTCATGCATACTTTCCTGTTGAGCTTTATTATTCAGTTTATCGACATGATATTATGTGTCTTGTTACGTCCCTCTGAGGACCTGGTTATCTCTCCAGGTGTGTCTTGTGATTTTCTGCAGGTGCTCTAGCTAAGGCCATTCCTTCCTCCGTGATGATTGCTCTTGGGCTCGTCACTTGCTCTCGCTAGCTAAATTCTTTCCTTGTATATTTTTCCATATTTGATTTGGTTGGTAGTGGACTTTGTCTCCGCCCAACTATTTGTACATGACAAACTCAAAGTTGCTACATACCATTATTTATCTTTGTGGATGAGATTTAGTGTCTTGGCTTTCTACATTTACAGCTTTATGTATATACGATCGTATATTACTCGTATATACAGCTGGCATGATACGTATCTAGTCTCAAGTATTTGGGACTGGGGCGTTACATGTTTTTATGGTGGCCCATACAGGTCTAGTTTGTCGTTTTGGTTACATGACTGTCCGAACGGGTGCAATATGGATTAGAGTCTAGAATCTCATCCACTTACTTGACATCCTTTCTTGACTTCAAATTTCGCATTCTCATTCGACTTTCTTGATTTGCATCTTGCTTGACTCCTTCTACCGTAAATTCTTAGT
>JANAVB010020599.1:6639583-6718805 GCA_029216955.1 Iris pallida | reverse complement strand
TAACTACCATCAGATCAAGGTCAGGAAAGAAGACATTCCCAAAACGGCATTCAAATAAGGATAGTTGTTGGTCATGTCGTCTGGACTGACAAATGCTCCTGCTGTGTTCATGAATCTCATGAACCGAGTCTTTTATGAGTATTTGAATCAGTTTGTTGTCTTTTCCATAGATGACATTCCGATATACTCGAAGACTGAAGAAGAGCATGAAGAGCATATGAGAAAAGTTTTGGAAAGAGGAAAAGCTAACTAAAAGTGAATTTTCTTAGACAAGGTGGTTTTGCCCATATTGTCACAAGAGAAGAAATTTCGAAGAATCTCAAGAAGATAGCCACTGTGGAGAAATGGTATACCCAAGATTTAGTAGCTGAGGTTACGGCTGACTAATACCGGAAGTTGTTCGCCAAGATTGCTGAACCAATGACGAAGCTGACTCGGAAGAATGAGGAATTCGTCTGGACGGAGGACTGCCAAGCAGCGTTCGAGGAGTTGAAGAAGAGGCTCACTACTGCACCCATCCTTGCGCTACCCGCAGGAATCGGTGATTTTTAATCTACAGTAATATTTCTGAAAAAGGATTGGGTTGCGTTCTTCAATAACATGGGAAAATAATTGCTTACATATCTAGGCAATTACAGACTCATGAGAAGAGCTATCCCACATATAATTTGGAACTTATTTTGAAGATATGGAAGTATTATTTTATGGAAAGGGCGTGAAAATATATATACGGACTACAGAAGTCTGAAATATGTCTTCACTCAGAAAGAGCTGGACATTAGGCAACGAATATGACTGAATCTGATTTCAATATCGATCTGCAATACCGATTAGAAAATGTGGAAGTTGATATTGATGGTGAAGATTTAACCAAGGAGCGGAACCTGCTAGAAGACATCAGGAAGTTGGACTGGAAATAGAAGGGTGGAGCTGGATGCTAATTCAGAATTGATGAAGTTGCAAGTATGCTCGACTTTGATGGACAAAATCAAGGAGACTCAGTTTCAAGACAAGTCACGATGTACATTTAGAGATCAAGTGTTAGCAGAAAACAATTGAGGATTTCTCCAATGATGGAGCTCTGAAGAATGGTACGAGGTTGCGTACCATCTGGCGATTGGAGGAACGAGCTGATGAAAGAAGCACACCAGTCACAGTATCTCACACTTTCAAAAAAAAAAAAAAAAAAAAAGAGGTCTCGGAACATGCGTATCATTAATTGGTGTTATAGAATGAAGAAAGACAAAATTCCAAGTATGGAGTTAGATATTTTAATTGGTCAACATAAGGAGTTTAGTAGAAACCAGCAAGCTGGTTGCAGCAGCTGGACAATTGGAAGTGGAAGTTGAAACACATAAACAATAAATTTTGTATCAGGATTACCCTGTTCCCAAGGAGGGAAGAACACCAATTGGATTTTTGTGGATTAACAGACTAAATCAGATCACTTTATTCCCTACAAATTGATTTGTTCATTTAGAAGTTGACAGCATTGTACGAGGAGTATAAATTGGCGGAAAATCAAAGAGGTCAATCCAGATGTTTGAAGACATGCCAAGGATCTTGCATTTTGGAATCTAGAAGATTATTTATTTTTGGTAGAGTGTTCTTACAACAACTACCACGTTAGCATCATCTGAAGTTCTGGACGTTGTTTCCGTATACAATTGACATGGGACGACGTAGGAGAAAGAGTACTGTTGGATCTAGAGATGGTGACTGACGCAGAAGAGATAATGAAGGACAAGCTTAGGATTGCCAAGATAGACAGAAGCGTTGGAATTAAATGTAGTCGTTGATCAGTGAAGTTTGAAGAAGGAATTAGTGTCTGTGTGAATATCTCTCCTACCAGAGGAACGACCAGTTTTGGCAGAGCAGGAAAGTTGAGTCTAGTACATCGGACCATTTAAAGTTTGAGAAGTAACACAGTTAGCTCTACCAGCTAATCTTGAGAGTGTATACAACGTCATCCTTATTTCACTATTCAGAAATTGCATCTTGAATCCGGGTAATATTTTGGACCATTCAGAGCTGAAGAATAAATCAAGCTTTACAGTACCAGAGAAGCCAATAGCAAGCGTAGACAGAGGTGAGAAGAAGATCAGTAACTCTGAGCCACCCCATAACTCATATTTCTTGCAATCATTATCTTTCGTTCTAAACTTGACTAATGCTGCTAAGTTAGCCTAGTTTTACAAGCTTATTTCTCTATCGAGCTTGATCATGACAGTATCTTATTGGATGCATCCACTAATATATTGTCTAATCAGAACCGGTACATGATGGTCTGATCAACCTCGTGTATTTTGGTTCGCTTTTATATATTATTGTTCTACGTGGATGGCGACATAGTTAAAACTTATCCCTGAACGTCTCATTCACGACTGCCTTGGCAATTCTTATTGTTGGACCTGAGTTACGAGCTCAGTACTTGTACCTGCTTAATTTGTGATAATCTTGTCCTACCCTACCTATCCTTAAATTTCGAGGACGAAATTTTATAAGGAGGGAAGGTTGTGAAACCCGTAATTTTATTTTTATGTTAATTTTATTTGTTAGAATAATGTTATCATTTTTAAATTGTGAATTGTTAGTGTAGATATTAATTATTATTTTTCAAAATAATTAACATGGAATTTTTGCTTGTTTGGCCAGACCCGATCCTAAATCATAATGCAACTTAAATTATTTTTTTTAAAACAAATTTTTAGAATTTTCAAATATTGATTATATTTTAAAAAAAAAAAGAAAATTATTTTACTATTGATTTTTGGCCCAAAACTTATTCTTAAAGCCTTAGCCATTTTAGACCCAAACACCTTTGGCCCAAACTCATTAGGTGAATAATTAGCCCATAAACCCATTTAATGGGTCACAACCCATTAACCCTTTGACTCATGGTTGCTAACTTTGCTTTTGTCAGGGAATGAATGAGCTCATTCATTAGTCTTTCCATTTATTAAGATTGGTGTTTGCTGTTGCTTGTTCTTCTTCAAAACCGAAACTCATCGGTTTGTTTCCCGATCCAAACCCGTCGGCCTCTTCACCTCCCCGCCGTCGGCCATCAAGGCTGGGATGGTCTTCCACCTCCCTCTCCGGTAACCCCCAAATCCTTTTCTCCTATAAAAACCCCTACCACCATCATCCTTTTCCCCCACACCTCTTCTTCCCCAAATTATTTTAAATCCCTAGACCTCCGGCGACCACCCATTTCCGGCCAAGCACCACCCGCCGAACCCCTGGCCGAGCAACCCGAGGCCGGCGCCTCCTTCCAGCGCGACCCGAGCCGCTACCCGGCGCACCCCCAACCCCCGCGGCCGACCGCGCCCGACCGGCGACCCCCGCCGCCCGTCCACGTACGCCTGCGTGGCCTTCGCCCGTCGACCTCGCTTGCCTCTGTCCGTGTCCAGCGCTGACTGTTGTGCCGTTCGACTTCCGAGATTCAATTCGGGATTTTCTTTCGATTTCGGTTTTGGGTATAATTCTGGAACTTCATTTCTTTTTGTCTATGATTACTGGTCCACCCAATTCCATTAGGAATCTGGGATTTCCAGTAACGTAACAATTACGTTACTATTTTTTATTCCGAATTTTCTTCGGGATGTCGGGATTTCCGAGGGTCCTTCGGAAGGAGCTCTGGAGAATGATTAGAAATTCTGGGATTTACATTTCCTTTCGATCTCGGGATTTCCGAGATTGATTTCGGAAAGTTTCTTTTTTATATATATATGCTATGCCTTGATTGCTGTTGGTTAATTTCTTTGGATTGATGTTTTCTTTGGTGCTGGAGATGTTCTGTTAGTATTTTGGTGAAGTTGGAAAATTGGTTTTAACTCTTGTTTCTGTTGAAAATTCTTTTGGGTTATATGTCAATGCTGGAATGTGAGTTAGTATGCTAGTTTTGATTTGGAAAAAAATATTTTTGAGGAAATATTATTAAAAAGGGAGTTTATGGAGCTATTTGTAGATATCGGACGCGTTTCCCAGTTTTGGGTTATCCCGAAAACAGAGGGAATGCTGCCGAAATTTTCGGGAATTTTATTAAATGATTTTCGAAATGATTTTTCGAGTTAAATATTATTTTTATAACATTTTGGGCGACGACCTTAACGGTCACTGGGCCCCAGCGAAATGCAAACGCACCGGTTCGACCGGACGTTGAGGCAGAGTAGCTAAACGTGAAGAATGGACCAGAGTCTGAGACTCACAGTTTTTCTATAATTTAAAATTGGGAATTTTGAAGAATTATTAATATTTAATTTTAAGACTAACCATTTTGTCTTATTTAAATTCGTGTAAATTGGTTTGTAAGGGCATAAGCCCAATTACTTATGCGTGCTGTGAAAATGTAATAATTTAGGACTTATTTCTATTTTCTTTTCTGGGTATTGTAGTGTAACGTAAATAGTAGATTATTAGTAGTTAATTGATAAATTATGATTTTTCTCACTTTTTAAAATAAATAATAATTTATGTACAAAATACAAAGTTTAATAAATTAAAAGATAATTACAAGTTTTCCTGAAAAAGCAAAATAAAATGAATTTCCAAAAGTACAACTCACTAGTAAACGTTGTGATGTTGTGTTAGTTAGCTAATAACTAAAATAGACTAGGAAAGACAAATAGAGATTGCAACTAGATTTTTCTGGTATTTGTATTTCTGAGATAAAGTTCCCCGGATTGTAGGATTTCAAGGAAGAACGTGACCTTTCGAATCCCGAAGTACAAATCTCGACCAATTGAAATTCAAGGCAAGTACAGTTGTGATTGTTTGCAATTTAATTAGTAATAGTAATCTTGCATGCTTAAACCACAATTCTACACGGAACTCTCTCCTAGAGTATTGATTGTTATTGTCTCATTGCCTCATTGAATCTAATTGACTCGGGATATTGGGGGAGTAGTGTAGCGTCTATGACCAATACCCTAAAACTTTTAGTAATAGGATTGTACGAGCTTACCCCTCTCACACACGGGGATAGGCCGGATCATATCAGTGAATCATCCCAAACCGGTCATAGTCGTTACTTACTCAAATCACATGTTTTCAATTGTAGAACTGTTGGAAAATATTGCATTTCTAAATTGTTTATAATTGCAAATTATTAATTATTAGTTGAATTGTAGATTTTCATAATTGTACTTTGCTCCCTCCTGACTGGAGACCAACATTTTTAGGTTACACTGAGGATTGCCTGTTCCACGAGGATCTGAGGCTAAGGAGCTAGTTGCTTGAGTTGTTCTTCATGATAATTGTATAAATTTTCAATTGTAAGAAATTTTCTATTGTAAAAGTTTTTATTAATCGAATAAAAGTTGTGGCAATTTTATTATGTTGTTGATGTTACCTGCAAACGGAGATACAGCTTACTGCCGCCGTCTCAACAACGGTGCAGGCTGGGCATGATCCGGTTCGACCCAAGAAATTGGGATCGGGTCGTGACATGTTTTTAGTGGTGGCCCATGCAGGTCTAAAATCAACAACTTAGGAGAATCATGTTAGAAACAAATAGAACACTAGAACATTAAATTGCCACAACCTAGGACCGGTATATAAATATATGATAAATATTTTGTTTAATTATAGACTGGTAGGATACCTTGCTTATGTTTGCATCCTAAACCTTCCAGAGAATGACCACTGACGAAACCAATCCTGCTGTCAATGAGGTGTCATCTCCGGATCGAACCCCGCCTCCTCAACCAAATCCAAGCTTTACACCCCACCAGCTGTTTGATCATCCCCATAATTCATCTAGTGAAGTTCTCACTACACTGGCAAATCCTACCTCTTCTCAAAATGGGTTACTTTTCCTTGGGGAAGTACCCATTCATGTTGCTCCACCAGTACCAGCAAATACCTCCCAAATGGTTGCTCTATTTCAAGAAATCCTGGAGTACCAGAAAGCTCAAGCTGAAGCCCAACAAGAACAGATGGATATCACGAGAGAAGTCATAAAGAACGTCAACGACGTCACCTTAGCTATCCTAAACCAAGTTGGAGCGGAATCTCGTCCAAGGAAGGATAACCCTGAATATAGAAGATATTTGGGCCCTATCAAGTACTCTACTACCCGGCATTCATGTCGTAAGAAGTTATTGGTTTGCAACTTCTGCAAAAGGCCTGGTCACTTCGCCAATATTTGTCGCAAGAGATTGGGGCAATGTTTGGCATGTGGATCTGCTGAACATCGGGTAAAGAATTGCCCCTTACCCTTCCGTCAAACTAGAGCACCTATTCCAGCAACAACTGTTATGCAACAACCTAAGGACTCTCTTCATGTTCAGCAGACCATGCTTACTACACCCACTACAGGAAGGCATGAAGCAGACTCAAGGATCATAGAAGGTGAAGCAGTTGGAGACTGCTCATGCAAGAGTCGGAGCCATGAAGAATAGTACCTAAGACTGCTGAGCCTTGTGTTTTGAGTCTGATTGTGTTTAGGCAGGATAGGCAGCGGCATTGGGCCGATAGCCACCGGAGGCCATTGGAGTTTGAGGTATAGTTTAGATTTTTCTAGTATTTGAGTCTGATTGTGATTATTTTAGATCAAGCTCTAAGCCTTGTGTTTTGTTCTAGGTTGATGATCTTGTGTTCCTGCGGATTTCTCCGATGCGTGGCACGATTCGTTTTGGTGGCGACAGGAAGCTTAGTCCACGATACATTCGACCATTCCGTATATTGGACAGGGTCGGTATAGTGGCTTACCGACTGGAGTTACCGCCCGCACTAGAGGGAGTGCACAGCGTGTTCCACGTGTCACAGCTGAGATGGTATGTGGCAGATCCCAGTCACGTCTTAGACCACTCCGAGATCGAAGTGGGACCGACACTCAGCTATCCAGAGAAGCCGGTTGAGATCTTCGACCGAAGAGAGAAGGTGCTCCGGAACCAGGTCATTCCCTTGGTTCGCGTTACATGGAGACACCACTCTCCAGGTGAGTCTACCTGGGAGAGAGATGACATGCGGGAGCGATTCCCCTATCTCTTCGAGCCTTGAGGTAAAATTCTATCTTTTTCTTTCCTTGTTCTATTCATGGTTGCTGTGTTAGTTCTCATTCAATTTCGAGGACGAAATTTTTTAAGGAGGGTAGATTTGTCACCCCCAGTTTTCGAATTAGGGGTATTTTCATCATTTTTCAAGTTTTATAATTTTTAGGAATTTTATTTGATTTTATATGATTTTTAGGGATTTGTTTGGTTTAGTTTGAATTTTACCCAATTCGGACTTAAGTTGGAGATCCGGGTAGTCTGGACCCTAGTGGGACCCACATACTAGCTGGGCTTGGCCTACATACCATCCTAATTAGGCTAGAAACCATAAACCCTACTTCTATGGCTTAATTAGTCATTTTAGAGGCTTAATTAGTTAATTAGAATTAAACCGAAACGAACCGAACCAAACCCGAACCGAACCCAACCTAAGTCTAATGGGTTGGAGGCTTAGTGGATCCACCCCAAACCCACTAAGCCCCCCCCCCTTGGCCGGCCAAGTAGCCACCTCCCCCTCCTCTTTTCTTCACAACTAAGTTAACTTTCTCTCTCTCCATTTCTTTCTTTCTTCCAAGCTTCTTTTTCTTCAAGGATTTTCAAATTAGGTATGCCATTAATTCCCATTAATATTCCTCTATTTCATTTATTCCCTTCACAATAAGTGTGGAGGAGATCATTCTCCACACTTTGACCATAGCCTTTAATAGGTTTCCTAAATCTAGGTTAGGGATTTGATTAGGGATTTTCTTAATTAGAGTGATATATATATATATATATATATATATATATATATATATATATATATATATATATATATATATCTATATATATATATATATATATATATATATATATATGTTTGTGTGTATGTAGAGAGTGGTGGTGGTGGTATTGGTGTCATGGGGATGGTGTGGAGTGGTAGTGTGTGAGAGTGTGTGTGTGTTTGTGTGAGGGGTGTGTATGTATGTTATATATATATATTATATTTATATATATATATATATATATATATATATATATATATAATAATATATCTATATATTAATATAAATATGTGTGTTTGTGTATGTATATATATATATATATCATACACAAACACACATATCTTTATATATATATATATATATATATATATATATATATAATATATATATATATATATATATATATATTATATATCTATATATATATATATATATATATATATATATATAGATTGTGTGTTTGTGTATGTATATATATATATATATATATATATATAAAAATATATATATATATATATATATATATAATTATATATATATATATATATATATATATATATATATAATATATATATATCATACACACACTTATATATATATATATATATATATATATATATATATATATATAATATATATAAGTGTGTGTGTATGTATATATATATATATATATATATATATATATATATATATATATATATATATTATATATATATAATATATATTATATATATTATATAATATATATGGAGATAGATATATAGAGGTAGAAGGAGAAGAAGAAGATGAAGAACAGCAGTAACACAGCATTACCAGCTGCAGCAGCAGCTGGTAGCAGTAACAGCAGCTGTAGCATGGCTGCAGCAGCAGCAACCCCCCCTAAACTCCCTTTTTAGCCCCTTAAACCCCCCTTTAAACCCTCTTATGTATATATATATATATATATATATATATATATATATATATATATATATATATATATAAGTTTATATATATAAATAGATAGATAGTTATATAGTTAGATAGAAATTAGAAGAATTAGAAGAAAAATAGGAAGAATTAGAAGAAGAAATTAGAATAAGAATGAGAAGATGTTAGAAGGAGAATGAGAAGAAGTTAAGAAGAAAATAGGAAGATAGAAGGAGAAGAATTAGAATTAGAGAGGAAGAGAATTAGAAGAAGGAGAATTAGAATAGGAATGAGAAGAAAATTAGAAGAGGAATGAAATAGAAAATAGGAAATCAATTGGGAGAAGATCGAGTTAGAGGGTGAAATCGAGCTCCGAGTGTCGGAACGCGATGAAACTTGGGGAGACCTAGAATACGTGAATTAGACTTTGCGGGTAGGCTCCCGAGTTGAAATCGGGGTTTTAGGACGACGGTATCGTACCGTACCATTGCGTATCTTGAGATATTCAAGATATCGGCAATGGGCCATAATGGATTGGATGTCCATTCTACCTAGGAATCTTGGTAGGTAATGAATGTATAGGCTAGTATCCTACTACCCTAGGGAGCACGGGTCGAAATACCAAGCGTAGGTAGCCTAACTTGGTATTTGCCTAGGTTAGAAATTTAACTTTGTAAAGGATAAATTAGGATATTGGCCTATGGCCAAGATACGGGTTTAGAAGTCCAAGATAGACTTGGATATGGGTTGTAAGGGTTGGTAATGATTAGAAATAGTCGCCTAGACCTAGTCTTGACCTTGGTTGACCACGGTTGACTTTTTAGACCAAAAGTCAACTATGGGTCAATACTTTACCCAATTTAGTCCCCAAATTCTATTAGACTTGGACATTTGACCAAAAGTCAACTGTTAGTCACCATTGACCTAGGGTTAACATAGAGTTGACCGGAGTTGACCCGTTGACTAGAAGTCAACTGTATGTCAACTTTCGACCTAGTTTGATTCGGATTGACTTCCAATGTTCTCCCATGACCAATGTGACCTAACTAGGCTTGTCCTGACCTAGAATGACTTAATAGGATTTAATTTGATTTGACTTTACTTCCTAAAATATAGTATTGATACGTCTTGTTCTCTATAGGTTCTCGAGACGCTGCATTGGATCCCGTTGACATATTTTATCATATTACAGGCGAGTACATTATCTGATAACTGTTTCCCAATTTATGATAACTGTTATGATTCATGTACTTAGTAGACATGCTTATTCCTGACACATGGTTCTCACGGATTGGTATTCCTGGATCTCGACGAGAGATGTTTCTCCTTCTTAGGTTGGAATGTATTGTGCAAGCTCCCTTGTAGCTCTTGCTCAATATATGGTCACTAATTCTAGAGAAGATTAGCTCCCTTCTCATAGAATCCCGTACAGTGACGTGTCCTGTTTGGATCCATTCTACCAGTTGGGGTAGGGGGAGTAGTAGTGTATGCCTGTGATCATATCCCCTTGCATTCTTGAATAGTGTTAGTCATATACTGCACTTATAACTAGCCAGGCTGGTTCTTGACAGGTACCCAGCCGATCACAAGTTGAAACTGCTACTCACACACATTGGATATATGTCTTACCTTGATTGTGTACATACCATGATTCAGTTCTACTTTCTTTTTCTAACTCTAGCTCTACAGCTTACCATGCCATGATACATATATGTACACTCCATGATTTCATTGTATATGCTCTATTTACAGTCTTATAGCTTTTATTCTATCTTGAGATCTGTTATGAGATATATGTACTCGTTCCATCCTGACTGATATGTTGACAAAATATTACAGATGCTGATGAGGGGGATTGCAGTACCTACTACGGTCCGGATGACGTAGTAGGCTTAGACTTGGAGACCTTGGTCCAGCAGGGCTTAGCTCCGCCTGACGAGACTTTACCTATTGCTTAGTTAGAGTAGGTCTTTTGTATTGGACCTTGTCTCCAGTTACTTTTGAGACTGTTATTATTTTGGATTGTATTAGAGACTTGGACTTGGACTTGTATATTATTTATGTTTGGACTTGACAGGTATATTTTATCGTCATGTTGTCTTTATCTTTCAGTCTTTACTTATCATCTTAGAGTTGTGATTGAGCACTCATATTATCATTGCTTGTCCTCCGTTCGGAGTTGACCATATTCTCGACAGGTTTTGATATTATATATAAACTGTTGTTAGAGTAGAAAACCTACAGCGTTCCACACCGTTTTTACGGTGAGGGCTGGGCGTTGTTACGTACACGTGCCCTTATAGCGGGTGCAGGTCGTGACAATAACTTATTTACGGCATGCATTTGTGTGCACCGTGTATGTTGCTATCGTGCTCTCTAAGAATTTTTTTTCCTAAGTACTAATTGTTTCCCTAAAAATCTCTTCCAAATTAACTTTCTCTCAATGTTTATGCTAATTAATTAACTCTCGCTTGTTAGAATAAGAGGTAGGATAGCATTGTCTTACCTAGTAGTAAAGCAAAATGAACAATAAAGCAAAAAAAAAAAAACTAAAATTCAAACAAAAATGAACAATAAAGCAAATTAAGTCAACAGTTTCAAAGTGTTAGAAAAGAGAAAGTAAAAAACTTGTAACATAAAAAATATTCAACATATGTAAAATATTTACATTTATCAAAATTTCAGTTTCCCTCTTCTTATTTCACACCCATTCCTATTTCCCCCTCTAAACCCTGTCTCTCTTTCTTTCCTTATTCTTCTTCAATCTCTTCTTCATCTTTCTCACTGTCCTCTCCAGGATAAACTCTCCGCTAGTGCAACTCGGGCGGGTTGGGTCGGGCTTGAGTTCAACCCGAGTCCAACCCGATGAATGATAATCCTAGCCCAAGCTTAAGCCCAACCCGACCTCGGGTTCAACATATGAAGCCCAAGACCGAATCCGGAGGAAGCTCGGGTTGGGTCGGGTCCAATGGGTTTATCGGGCCCTAATATGATATTTAAAATAATTCTAAATAAGATTAATATTAAACACATAATCAAATAGAAATTAAGCATCAATCATTATAAAATACAAATTAACATGAAATTTAGAAGGAGTTGAAGAGTTTGGGTTGATAAATTTAGGATTTAAATTTTTTATTAGAAAGTATGAATATATATATATATATATATATATATATATATATATATATATATAATATATATATATATATATATGTTTGTGTGTGTGTGTGTGTGTGTGTGTGTGTGTGTGTGTGTGTCGGATTTCGGGTTATTCTTGTAACCCGACACGTGAATCCGAGCCCAACCCAATTTTTGATCGGGTTCAAATATTTTAACCCGAACCCAAGCCCAGCCCAAGTATCATCAACCCTAATCCAACCCACTGACGGGTTTACCCGGTCGGGCTCGGGTTTAGCCCGCCCGAGTTGCACCCCTACTCTCCGCCAATCGGTGGCACGAAGGGTCAGATCCGAGCACCCTGATCATGTCTCGGCGATCTCTTGGACATGAAGCAAATTCGAGTCCACGACGAACGTCTCCTGCGGTTGATCTCCATTGACATCGTAGGTGAGTGCGGTATCGTGGCGGACAACGCTGAGGGACGATGGACGTTACCAAAGTTTTTATCTTCCCCTATCTCCAAATCTCTCTATCCTCACCAAAATTTCTCTCCCCCGATCCCATTATCATACCAACTTTTATCTTCCCCCATCTTCTTAGCAGCAATCACAATTCACAGCCGACCCCTATCTTCTTTGCCTCCCAAACCCTGAAATTTAGGGTTAGTTTTCGTTCTTTCACCATGGTAAAATTCTCCTGAAGTTTCCTATAAGTTATAGTAGAAATCATATAATCTATCCCTTTATTATTCTTTTTTGTTGTTTCTGGTTCCTTGTAGCAGCAAGGGGATTACTTCGAGCTCCACGGGAAGCGCCATGGCTACCGTCTCGACCACTTGGACCAAAAGAGGAAGAAGGAGGCGTGCCAGGTCCACGAGCAATCCGCTTTCACGCAAAAGGGTCAATCTTTCAGTAGTTTTTGATCGAGTATTTGGTATTTTAGGGTTTAATTTGATAAATTGTGTGAAAAAGTTTAAAGTTTCGGTTGCTTTGATTACTACTAGCAGTGATTGTTTTGGATTCAATCTGATAAAATTGTTTCAAAAATGTGGACAGGTTGTTAGTATCAAGGGCAAGACGTTCGCGAAGAAGCGGTAAGCGGAGAAGGTACTGATGAAAAAAACGTGAGACATTATCCTTTATATTGTGGTTGATGTTGGCAATGTTTTCTAAAATTTTGACTTGTTCTTTAGTTTGATTGATTACAGCATAAACAAGTAATGTATTTTCAGGTGGTTATTGAATTTAATTTAATTTTTGTAGTAATCAAAAGAAGTTTTTTGGAAAAGATAATAATAATTGAAGAGTCGAGAGTTTTTTTGGAAAAGATAATAACAATGGATATCCTATCTAACAATAGGTATGCTGGTTGTGCTTCAGGTGTGCTCTTATGCATTATCTCTTCTATATGGGGATGTAGTATAATACTGCCACCTACGCTTGTGCTTTCTTCAATGTGACTCTTGTGCTTACTTTCCTGATCGCCATACCATTCATGTATGCAACCATATGTATCTTGAAATGAGAGAGCTGAGAGCATACAAATTGTTAGCCATTTCCCTGTACTGCTTCTTTGTAAGCCTCTCTGACATTTATATACACAGATTGGAAACTGCAATTATGAAAACGAAGGCAGGGGTTACGAAGGTGCTCGGGGAGGTCCTTTGCTTTGTGGGGCGATGGTGTTGGCATTGTACAAGGGCATCGCCTTAACCAGCACATCGCACCAAGTAGCAGCGTACTCAGAAGGACATGCAAGTTACTGTAGGGACAATTCCACTAGAGGCAAATGGATGCTTGGGACAGTTATGCTAGTCATAATCAGTTTCAGTTTGTCAGCATGGTATCTCCTCCAGTCCAAAATTTGTAAGAGGTTTCCTGCTCTCTGTACCGACACCACGATCATGTTCTCTCTAAGTTTTCTTCAGACAGCTGTGCTAAGCTTTTCCACTAAGAGGGATATATCCTTGTGGGTTTTGAAAAGTAATGTGGAGATCATAACTATCGCGGTTTCAGTAAGTTTTGCTTAACTTGTCTATTAACTTGTAATGTGGAGATCAAAACCATCGCGGTTTCAGTAAGTTTTACTTGACTATTAACTTGTGGAGATCATAACTATCGCAGTTTCAGTAAGTTTTACTTGTCTATTAACTTGTAATGTGGATATATAACTATCGTGGTTCAGTAAGTTTTGCTTAACTTGTCTGTTAAGTTTTGCACTTTACCCATCTTCTGTGACTTCTACTGATGTTCTTGAAGTGTATGCGCTATATTATATCAATTAGGTAAGCAGTTGTCGAATTATGGATTGTCCTTTACGGATATGGGCAAAACAAACCTGTTTACGTGTACTGCTTAATGGCACATGGAACCATGGAAGAAAAGACATACAAGAGGCAGGTATGTTTAAAATTAAATGTATCGTAGCAGAGAATTCATGGTGATTTGCATCAGCTTAAGGCATTATAATTTTAGTTTGGTATTCTTTTTAACTCAACATGTAACATTATAGAAATGAATGAATTCTAGGTGACGAAGGAAGGGCTTGCAGCAAGGATGGTAGATAGGCAACAAGTATACATGACTATGTCCAAAGAGGAGATACTGCTTCTGTCACGACCCGCACCCTAGAGTAAGGGCACGAGACGTGGGTACGTCCAGCTTACGCCGCAGTATCGGCGGTAGAACGCTGTCCTAGGTCACAACATCTAACAGTTAAAGGTAACAAACAGTTATACTCCCCGAATGAGGTGACATAACAGAATATATCTCAATCACAACTAAGGTAGAACAAGATGAAGATAGGTAGATAAATATCCAGAATGAAAGCACAGAAATACGATCCAGAATTCTAAGTGTCTAAAATAAATACATATCCCAAATATCTCAGAATCTATATACAGTGATCCAGAAAGTAAAGACATCCTAGTCTAAGGAGTGTCATCCCCTGCTAGTAGGTCCATGTCACTAGTGATGTCTAATGATGCACCAAGAGGGGTAGACACCAGAGCCTCATCATTCACTATAAAATTTTCAACAGGTCCAGTCAGGACGGAAGAGAGTACAGTACATCTCAACAAAATCATAACAGGTTAGGAATATAAGCATGCTAGAGAGTAAGATACAGGATATGAAGAAATAACATGATAAAAAGAAAGAGACTGTAAGTAATAGCTACAATATATAGAGAACTAACAGTGCTAGTGATTCAGAGCACAAGATGGTTATGTAAATGGCACGATGTTGTACACGAGTAATCTACAGAGGTTTGTACACGAGTAATCTACTGGATTGAATACACAACCACTTCTACTCCCCCGCCCCAATCAATACACAAGGATCTAGCTAAGTTATGTTATTGTACACGAAGGTTATAGAATACATGATTATACACGATTCACACGTTTCGTACACGAATGTCACAAATACAAGCAGTATACGATGTTCACGATAAAGTACACGAACACGAATACCCGATGTATCCGCTAAGGGGGATAACATCGCACAACCAGATCCATATAGTACTAATCCGTGTTTCCAACGTGTCAGCATCATGTAAAGTAATCTAAAGCAGGAATATAATCCTAAACAAGATATGAAATCAGAGAATGTACTCGCCTGTAACCTGAGAATCTGGAGAATATATACTGTCCGAGGAGTGGTGTCTGGCTCCTATTAGAACATCACAAGTCATAACAAGTCCAGAATGGTAAAAATGCACTACAATGCATTCTACATGAATCTAGGTCAATCTAGGCCAAAGTCAACTCTTGGTCGACTCTGGTCAACCCTAGAAGTCAAACTAGGTCAACTAAGTCAAACCTAAGTCAACTAGTCTATACTAGTCTATTCTAGGTCTAACAAGACTGCACAAGACTAATCTAGACTCTATACTGACAAGCAGATACATCCATAGGCTAAGAGCCTAGGCTAGCTATTAGGCAATACCATGCCTAACCAACCTATAACACATATCTACATGACATTATATATCTAATATATATTATATAGCTATAATGTAATATAGAAACATACATTAGCTAATAGGTTACCTATAATATTATCAACCATACATATATCATATATATTATAGCACACACTCATATATATATATATATATATATATATATATATATATATATATATATATATATATATATATATATATATATATATGTCTCAATACATATATATATATATAATATATATATTATATATATATATATATATATATATATAAATATATATATAATATATATATTATATATATATATAATATATATATATATATATATATATATATAATAATATATATATTATATTATATATATATATAAGAGAGAGGGGGACACATGTGCTCAAGTGTGTGAGGGTGTGTGTCACATGAATGTGTGTGATAACATGAGAGTGTGGGGAGGACACAGTTGTGTGAGTTTGTAAAACCCCTAAATTTCTACTATATTTTGGTACTGATTTAAAATTTTTGTATTGTACGTCGCATACTCGTATTATACGTCGCGTATGAACTCAATATTTTCATATGCCTCGTCGAGTGCGAAAATGTGCGAGACATATTTTTGTAAAAATATTTTATTTTAGAAGCTTGAATTTTTTTCAAATAATAAATAATAAATATTTATTTATTTTTAAGTTTTAAAATGTGTCGCATTGGAATTTCTAAAACTTTATTTTACATCATGGAAGTTATATAATAGTAATTTAAAAACGAGCTTTTATGCAAATGATCATTTTATACGAGACATATAAATTTACTCCATTTTCGAATTTATTGTTATTAATACTTTATTATTCAAATTTTTTCTTAAATATTTATTATTTTCAAAATTATTATTATTAGTATTTTTGGAAAATATATTTAAAATTTTTGTGGCCATTTTAAATCTCAATTTGATTTTATGGTTTTAATTTAAAAGTTTAAAAGTATAATTTATATTTATATTTGAAGCTTAGATGATCTAGATTAAAATTGAATTAAAATTTAATTTAGATTTGATTTATTTGAATTATCTAATAGGGTTTAAACAAACCCAAGCCTTATCCAACTGGTATTCCTACATCCTATATATAGGCAGGTACTCCTCCATAATTTTCTACAACAACACATCCAGAATTCGTGCACCGTGTCTGTGTCCTACCCCCATCCACTATAATTCTATTTTATACAAATACAGTTTCTCTTCCCTTGTCCGACAACCCTAGAAATGGCGGTTCCCCCAAACCATCCTTGTCATCATCATCATCGCAACCATCGCCACCCCTATCCTCGAACGTCTCTTCTCGGACCGCCGTCCCCAAAATCATCTCCATCGCCACCGATCATCTCCCGACTACCAACCCCCAACCACCGCCAACACGCCACAACCATCTCTGTCGTCTCCACAAAAATTCCAGCCATCTCCACCCAAACTCAGCACACATCACCACCATCAACCCGGTCACGGACCTGGCCACACCATGGCCACCACTGCGATCGACCAACTTCCCAAGCCAATCCGACCACCTCGTCATCCCGTACCGCCAGAGAACAACAAAGGAAAAAAATTAAACCCACAAACCCTCACCTCTGCCGCGCTGATTCCCTGCGGTCCGGCCGCCCTAGCCTCCATCTCATCCCGGCGTCAGTCTCCTCGTCATCCCGCACCGCCGGCCGTGTCTCCTACCGGTGCGCCAAACACCGCGGCAGTGAGACTCCCACCGCCGGCCACCTCTTCACCTCGACCCACACCCGATCCGGAGTGTCCGCCGCCCCTTGCCGTTTCCGGCCACCGGCGCCGCCTCACAGCCGTCCGTCACGCTCCCACCCGAGTCTCCGGTCAGCCCACCGCCGCCACCTCCGCTGCGAGGGCTCGCCGCCGCAGTACGCGAGCATACTCGTGTGCCACAACCGCCCGGGGCTGTCTCCTCCGCCTGCCGGCCGGCTCCCCTCCGACGCCGCTGGAAACCACTGACCGTCGACAATCGCGTCGGTGAGCCCCTTTCCCTCTCCCGCTCTCTTTCTCACCCTTTCCTTCTCTCTCCTCTCTCTTTTATTTTTACAGAGTGAAGTAGTGAACTGACTTGATATTTATTTCGATTCTTTTTTTCTTTTTATGTTTTTTTTCTTTTCTTTTCTTTTTCGTTTGTTATGATTGTTTGTTATTATCATAGTTATTATTATTATTATTATTATTATTATATTATTAGTATTAATACTGATATTAACATCATCATCATCATTATTATTATTATATTTTATTCTTACTATTATGGTTGCTAGTATTATTAGCTATAGTAAAATTTTTATTGTTAGTTTTATATATATATAATATATATATATAATATATATATATATATATATATATATATATATAAGTAAAGAATTTTATGCAATAAATATTTTACTAGTATAAATTTTGAAGTGGTTTTCCTAAAAAACAAAAGTTTTCTAAATAGTGTTTACAGTTTGAGCAAGAACTAAAGTTAGTTTTAAATCCTAAAATTAAATTATAGTTTTTGCCCAAAATAATTTATCTAGATTTTTAACATTTTTATATATATTTTACTAAGAAAAATATATAAGTATATACAAAAGATTTTTAGTCTCCTCTAAATATTTATTTTAGACAATTAAAAATCTTGTATTCAAATATTTTTAACATATATATATAGTACGATTGCTTTCTCAAGAAATTCTCCCCAATTCTTTTCCTTGGTCATGACTGATTACTCGTTCCTATTTTCATGCAATTTTGGACTTCTTCATATCAACCATGGCTTTGGACTATCTGGACATTATCATGATCGTCACACCATACCAGGCGTAACACCAGGCAAGACACCTTGCCTTTACTGTTTAATTTCTTGCTCAATATCATGCATGCTTTTTCTTTATGTTGTTCTTTCAAAACTATATATAGATGCAAATTATTATACTTTATGCAATTGGCTTAGAATTAAGGGACCACCGTATGTTTAGTGCATCTCATAAACTGTCACGATGTGCCACGGATTGTGTGTGAGTTGTGAGTCGCATGTAGATACGGACTTGCGTGCTGACTGATCATTGGTGCGTATAGGCCGTGCGTAGGATATAACTGCCAATAGATTGTGTAGAAGACTTGGCAGTTATTAAGGATTTAAACAGTGTCGTAGAGTCGACACATGTATAGTATCATTGGAGGGAGGGGACAGTTATTAGCGTAGGGACTACATTTATTTTTTACACATTTTGGGCCGAGGGTGACTCTTATGAGCACTACCTTCTGCCCAGGGTCGATAGTGTCTCGGATGAGCACTACTTGACGGCCACTCTTTATTACTTGCTTGCGTGAATCCGTTACAGCCCCTGCGTAGAACGTTGTCCTCAAAGTGCATATCACATAGAATGGTTAGGAACCTTTACTCATGCATACTTTCCTGTTGAGCTTTATTATTCAGTTTATCGACATGATATTATGTGTCTTGTTACGTCCCTCTGAGGACCTGGTTATCTCTCCAGGTGTGTCTTGTGATTTTCTGCAGGTGCTCTAGCTAAGGCCATTCCTTCCTCCGTGATGATTGCTCTTGGGCTCGTCACTTGCTCTCGCTAGCTAAATTCTTTCCTTGTATATTTTTCCATATTTGATTTGGTTGGTAGTGGACTTTGTCTCCGCCCAACTATTGTGTACATGACAAACTCAAAGTTGCTACATACCATTATTTATCTTTGTGGATGAGATTTAGTGTCTTGGCTTTCTACATTTACAGCTTATGTATATATACGAGTCGTATATTTACTCGTATATATACAGCTGGCATGATACGTATCTAGTCTCAAGTATTTGGGACTGGGGCGTTACATGTTTTTATGGTGGCCCATACAGGTCTAGTTTGTCGTTTTGGTTACATGACTGTACCGAACGGGCCTGCAATATAGGATTAGAGTCTAGAATCTCATCCACTTACTTGACATCCTTCTTGACTTCAAATTTCGCATTCTCATTCGACTTTCTTGATTTGCATCTTGCTTGACTCCTTCTACCGTAAATTCTTAGTTCGTGTTTAGTAAGATGACTACACAAGTATATGCTCATAGGTTAAACACATGGCTAGATGGGTTACATTGACAATTAATATGCATTGAGATTTTATTTGAGTGATAGAGACATTTATTTTTCTAGAAATGTGATCTTAAGGATTAGTTAATTCCAAGTTGGGTAGTAGCATACTACCGCTTTCAAAAGATAGTTGGAATTTTATTTTGATATTACAATGTGGTATACACAAGAGGATAGCTAGATCGAGGAACAAATTGATTTGTATTTACGTTTTGATTTTGAAGGTGTTTGAACATTTAGGAATATAGAGTTGTAGCTATACATCATTGGAGGGATATAAACTTGATTTGAGAAAGGATCTTAAATTTTTAAATGTTAAAGTAGGATTTACGATTGACCAAACTTTGAGGACGATGGATAAAATTACGTCATATGATCTATTGTTTATCAAGTTATTTAGATTTTGAGTTCAAAGCCTTGATTATGGACATTTATATTTTGAAAAAAAAATTATTAGAAAGTAGTTGTGACTTATTGGAAGTTAGATATACACATTTGAAGGATATATAATTAAATTTGGGAGTTATTTAATTGTTCCCTTTTGTAGTATAAAATTTGGCTGATAAACTTATTAAATGTTGAGTTTAAGGTTTGGAAAAAAATGATTATGATTATTCGATTTACGATATACAAGGGTTATTTCGAGATTAACTAGAGATTTAAAATTTTGATTAAAGTTGACAGTCTAAGATAATTGGAATTTTTGGCGGAGTATCTTGGAAATTTTATTGAGAAAATTTCGAGGAACTTGAAATTTTAGATTGGTTCATATATTGGTAGAGGACCAAGAAGCAAGTAACGTCACCCTAGTGGGATATAAGTATTCCACATTAGATTGCCATGCCACCTATGATTATGATATTGCAATTACACAAGTATAGTAGTCATCGACCAAACCGATGAACATATCTTGACCCACTTGACCTTTCCACAAATCTAGATCTTTTATTCGTGGCTATCTAATTGTTTGAAACTTAGAAATGATTAGAATCATTCCCTTGACCATACCTTTATGAGACTATTTTCTCTCTAAAAACTGTGCCCCTAACTTATTTTTACCTCGATCTACAAGATTTCCTAAATTATCTTTATTTTGTGCTTTATCCTTTTATTTTGTTCATTAAGTAGTACTTAGGAAAACCCACTTCCTATTTTGATCATTTGACGTCCCCTATCGTGACTTTGATAATTGGAGCACAACACTAGACTTTTTCTTCCAGCAAATTTCACATGCAAGACCTAGACAATCTCACCTTCATGTAGGTATATCATGTCCCACTAAAATACGTCCCCTTATACTCTATTTTTATGATGCAACTTTCGAGTCAAAATGGCTTGCTATAAATCCTACCATAATACTATGGTCCTTTATGACTTCGGTTGGAGATCAAATCTTGACTCAAGTCTTACGACCCGATATTGATTGGGACCTACCTAATTCCTTAAATGCTTAATCTTGTGTTTTATCTTGATTGCTTAACCATTGTCCTTTATTTTTATTTACTTAGACACATAACATCTTTCGCTCTTCAATATTGCGACCCTACTTTATCCCTTCCGATTAAATTGCGTCATTCGTATTTCGCTACGAATCCTCCGTAGTTTATGCAACCTTGTTCCGTTATGATTCACTTATGTAAAGATGAACTGTGACAATGGCATCCCTCGGTTAGTAGGGGTTAGATTAGAAAACTCATTGAGGAGAATAGTGGTAAAATTAATTAATGTGATTGAATATGCATAAGTAAATTTTTGTGGCAAAATTTAGAAGGTGCTATCATTTTTTTTTCGAAGGAGACAAATCGGTTCTTCAAGGTAAACCCATTATTGAGAAATTTTCATGAGGTGATAAGTAGGATGTTGATGTAGTAGATCTCGAAGCTACCTAATATTAAAAGGTGAAAATTTTGATATCCTAAGAAAATTTTTTATGATGACTACGAATATGAAGTTTCATGACTAAGATAGAGTTTGATTGCTCCGACTGATTGATTTATTAAGTTTAAATTTAAAGAGATTATGAGGTCAAAATTTAGTTTGAACCAAAACCATATGTAGATATGATGGAAGAAGAAGAATCTAGAATCCTTGAATTCAAAACTTGGTACTTATTGAAATTTATATTGTAAGATATAGGAAGTGGGAATATTTTTAAGGAGTATAAATTTTGCGAGTTAATCTTAAGGAAAACATCAAAGGAAATAAAGAGGAAAAAGAAAGTGTCTTAAGAAAAAATTAAAGTTTTATGGAATATGAATATTGAGAAGAAATCGAAGCTTTTGAAGATTTATTACTCGATGATCATGATGATATTTAACCCGAATATGGAATTATTAGTCTTAGGATGAGATAGAGGAAGTTATTAAAATCCTTAAAATTTTGGTGATTCTAGGATTGATGGCAGTATGACCCAATTAGACACGGAAGGATGTCATGCGCATGATCATTACAAAATTGCACCATTGCTTTATTCTTTTAAGTTGTCGTGTCTTCTCCTCGTCTGATGAATTAAATCGTGATTTCTCATCCTTAAATTCCTTCTATCTCCTGAAGCCAACCTACCTAATTTTTCCTAAATTTCGAGGACGAAATTCTTTTAAGTTGGGTAGGATGTAAAACCCCTAAATTTCTACTATATTTTGGTACTGATTTAAAATTTTTGTATTGTACGTCGCATACTCGTATTATACGTCGCGTATGAACTCAATATTTTCATATGCCTCGTCGAGTGCGAATATGTGCGAGGTACATATTTTTGTAAAAATATTTTATTTTAGAAGCTTGAATTTTTTTCAAATAATAAATAATAAATATTTATTTTATTTTTAAGTTTTAAAATGTGTCGCATTGGAATTTCTAAAACTTTATTTTACATCATGGAAGTTATATAAATAGTAATTTAAAAACGAGCTTTTATGCAAATGATCATTTTATACGAGACATATAAATTTACTCCATTTTCGAATTTATTGTTATTAATACTTTATTATTCAAATTTTTTTCTTAAATATTTATTATTTTCGAAATTATTATTATTGGTATTTTTGGAAAATATATTTGAAATTTTTGTGGCCATTTTAAATCTCAATTTGATTTTATGGTTTTAATTTAAAAAGTTTAAAAGTATAATTTATATTTATATTTGAAGCTTAGATGATCTAGAATTAAAATTGAATTAAAATTTAATTTAGATTTGATTTATTTGAATTATCTAAATGGGGTTTAAACAAACCCAAGCCTTATCCAACTGGGTATTCCCACATCCTATATATAGGCAGGTACTCCTGGCAGGTACTCCTCCATAATTTTCTACAACAACACATCCCAGAATTTATGCACCGTGTCTGTGTTCATACCCTCATCCACTATAATTATATTTTATACAAATACAGCTTCTCTTCCCTTGTCCGACAACCCTAGAAATGGCGGTTCCCCCAAACCATCCCTGTCATCATCATCATCGCAACCATCGCCACCCCTATCCTCGAACGTCTCTTCTCGGACCGCCGTCCCCAAAATCATCTCCATCGCCACCAATCATCTCCCGACTACCAACCCCCAACCACTGCCAACAACGCCACAACCATCTCCGTCGTCTCCCAAAAAATTCCAGCCATCTCCACCCAAACTCAGCACACATCACCACCATCAACCCGGTCACGGACCTGGCCACACCATGGCCACCACTGCGATCGACCAACTTCCCAAGCCAATCCGACCACCTCGTTATCCCGTACCCCCAGAGAACAACAAAGGAAAAAAAATTTAAACCCACAAACCCTCACCTCTGCCGCGTTGATTCCCTGCGGTCCGGCCGCCCTAGCCTCCATCTCCGGCGCCAGTCTCCTCGTCATCCCGCATCGCCGGCCGTGTCTCCCACCGGTGCGTCGAACGCCGCGGCAGTGAGACTCCCACCGCCGGCCACCTCTTCACCTCGACCCACACCCGATCCGGAGTGTCCGCCGCCCCTTGCCATTCCCGGCCACCGGCGCCGCCTCACAGCCGTCTGCCACGCTCCCACCCGAGTCTCCGGTCAGCCCTCCGCTGCCACCTCCGCTGCGAGCGCTCGCCGCCGCAGTACGCGAGCATACTCGCGTGCCACAACCGCCCGGGGCTGTCTCCTCCGCCTTGGCCGGCTCCCCTCCGACGCCGCTGGAAACTACCGACCGTCGACAACCGCGTCGGTGAGCCCCTTTCCCTCTCCCGCTCTCTTTCTCACCCTTTCCCTTCTCTTTCCTCTCTCTTTTATTTTTACAGAGTGAAGTAGTGAACTGACTTGATATTTATTTCGATTCTTTTATTTCTTTTTATGTTTTTTTTCTTTTCTTTTCTTTTTCGTTTGTTATGATTGTTTGTTATTATCATAGTTATTATTATTATTATTATTATTATTATTATTATTATTATTACTGATATTAACATCATTATTATTATTATTATTATTATTATTATTATTATTATTATTATTTTTATTCTTACTATTATGGTTGCTAGTATCATTAGCTATAGTAAAAAATTTATTGTTAGTTATAAATATATATATATATATATATATATATATATATATATATATATATATATATATATATATATATATATATATATATATATATATATATATATATATAAGTAAAAGAATTTTATGCAATAAATATTTTACTAGTATAAATTTTGAAGTAGTTTTCCTAAAAACAAAAGTTTTCTAAATAGTGTTTACAGTTTGAGCAAGAACTAAAGTTAGTTTTAAATCCTAAAATTAAATTATAGTTTTTGCCCAAAATAATTTATCTAGATTTTTAACATTTTTATATATATTTTACTAAGAAAAATATATAAGTATATACAAAAGATTTTTTAGTCTCCTCTAAATATTTACTTTAGACAATTAAAAATCTTGTGTTCAAATATTTTCAATATATATATATAGTACGATTGCTTTCTCAAGAAATTCTCCCCAATTCTTTTCCTTGGTCACGACTGATTACTCGTTCCTATTTTCATGCAATTTTGGACTTCTTCATATCAACTATGGCTTTGGACTATCTGGACATTATCATGATCGTCACACCATACCAGGCGTAACACCAGACAAGACACCTTGCCTTTACTGTTTAATTTCTTGCTCAATATCATGCATGCTTTTTCTTTATGTTGTTCTTTCAAAACTATATATAGATGCAAATTATTATACTTTATGCAATTGGCTTAGAATTAAGGGACCACCGTATGTTTAGTGCATCTCATAAACTGTCACGATGTGCCACGGATTGTGTGTGAGTTGTGAGTTGCATGTAGATGCGGACTTGCGTGCTGACTGATCATTGGTGCGTATAGGCCGTGCGTAGGATATAACTGCCAATAGATTGTGTAGAAGACTTGGCAGTTATTAAGGATTTAAACAGTGTCGTGGAGTCGACACATGTATAGTATCATTGGGGGGAGGGGACAGTTATTAGCGTAGGGGCTACATTTATTTTTTACACATTTTGGGCTGAGGGTGACTCTTATGAGCACTACCTTCTGCCCAGGGCCGATAGTGTCTCGGATGAGCACTACTTGACGGCCACTCTTTATTACTTGCTTGCGTGAATCCGTTACAGCCCCTGCGTAGAACGTTGTCCTCAAAGTGCATATCACATAGAATGGTTAGGAACCTTTACTCATGCATACTTTCCTGTTGAGCTTTATTATTCAGTTTATCGACATGATATTATGTGTCTTGTTACGTCCCTCTGAGGACCTGGTTATCTCTCCAGGTGTGTCTTGTGATTTTCTGCAGGTGCTCTAGCTAAGGCCATTCCTTCCTCCGTGATGATTGCTCTTGGACTCGTTACTTGCTCTCGCTAGCGAAATTCTTTCCTTGTATATTTTTCTATATTTGATTTGGTTGGTAGTGGACTTTGTCTCCGCCCAACTATTGTGTACATGACAAACTCAAAGTTACTACATACCATTATTTATCTTTGTGGATGAGATTTAGTGTCTTGGCTTTCTACATTTACAGCTTATGTATATATACGAGTCGTATATTTACTCGTATATATACAGCTGGCATGATACGTATCTAGTCTCAAGTATTTGGGACTGGGGCGTTACAGAGTTAGAGAGATACATGATAGCATGTGTGTGTGAGTGTCAGATATCTAAACAGGAAACACTAGAAATCAGTGAGGTATTCATGGGGGTGTGTGTGTTAGACATAGACATGTGAGTGTGGTGTCAAGTGAGGATGTGTGTGTGTCATACATGATAGGGTTGTGTGTTAGTGTCAAGAGAGACAAGTGTGTGTGTGTAGTGAGGCATGGGTGTGATCCTGAAAACAGTGTAGGGAAATCAGTGAAAGGGTAACATGTGTGTAATGAAAAACAGTGGCAAGTGGTTCAATAACAGTGGCTTAGGAATCAACTCAGGAAATAGGAATTCCTGGAAGACAGTAAGGAAAACAATGTGTGAATCTGGAAACCTAAAACAGTGAACTACCCATATATATAAAATCTGGAATTAGGTACACATTGGGACACAGTAAAGTGAGGGTTAATTTCAGGTAAAATGGGAATGAAATAACAGTGAAGTAACTTAGAAAACTTAGTTTTTCCAGTCCAAACAAACACCCAGTTTCTCAGTTCAGCAGATTTCGAAAGGAAAGGAAATCAATCCCAATTTTTTTTTAGAGAACTAATCTCAGGTATGAAACCTTCATTCTCAGGTAAAATGCAAACATTGCAATGAAATGGAAAGGAAATCTCAGATTATATAGCATTGAACCATTACAATACAGTGATAAAGTAATGGAAATCAATTCCAGTTTAACATGAATAACATTCATCAACTCTCAGTAAAAGAATCAGAAAACTCAGGTTATGGATTAACTGTGAATCACATTCGGTTTACAGTGAACAAAATCTCAGTTAAGGAAAGCCCTTGCATCAGCTATTTCAGTTTAGTAAAATGAATCTCAGGTTCAGTTTCATGAACTTAAATCAACCCAACATATCCAATTTCCATTAACACACCATAAAAGTCCAATTGAATTGTAATATTGCATTATTATGAACGAACAATCATGTAGGAGAATTTAACAGTTGAAAACATCATTCAAACAGGGAATTAAAAAGGTTTAGAAATCTGGAAACCAATGTATCTGTTAACATGAATTCGAATCCATCTCAAATGTCAAAAAAAACCCCATTCTTAACTCAAAAACCAAATTGAATCGAAATATTTCATTCACATATACTAACAATCATGTGGGGATATATAATAGTGCAAAACAGCAAGTAAAACAAGGAAGTAAAGTTAGGAAAAAAATGGAAAAACCATGTATCAGTCAAATGTATCAGTGTTTCATGAATTAACCCAGTTCGAAACCAATTCCTCAACCAACCTTTAAACTAACATGTAAATAAATTCCAATATATGTCATACATCCTATTTAGGATCAATTTAGCAAGTTAAAACACAATTAAAAGCATTTAAAATCGAATTAAACACAGAGAAACCACCCAGTGCACTAAACCGTACAGTGCACACACAGTGCACGTGCAATATCGTGTCCGACACGACACAAGGGGTCGTACCACTTGGGGAACCCCGTGTCAGTCACGAGTACGACACGTGTGTCGAGTTTCGTGAGTCGAAGTGGCGTATGCACTGAGAAAACAGCTCCGAGCAGCAGGGCAAGGAAACTGCCTGCGCGCGCGCGCGTGCACCCGCGTGTCCGCGTGTCTGTGGCGACTCGACACGACACTAAAATGTGCTCAGTATACTAGAAACACACAAGCGAGATCAAACCCTAATTTTCTATTCACATACATTCCTAAAATCAGGTCGAAATGCCCTTTGGGGCATTTCGTCAAACACCTATAAACATAGGCTGATACGTGTCCGATACGGACACGTATCGAACTCAAATTCTAGGGTTAGCTACACCTGCAGTTAGGTTAGGCCTAGGGCTCCCTAGATATGCAATAAAATCAATATTCTATGGTGTAGAAATGAAATTACCTATAGGTTGCAAATCCTCCAAAAAGCTCCAAAGAGGGGTGTTCCTCTTGATAGCCAAACTTCCCCAAATTGTCCAAACTCTGAAATATTCTTCCATAAACAGCAAGAACAGAAAAATTAGAATCTATAGCAATTGGTTTGGGAGAAAAAGGAGTTAAATAGGAATTTCTATGAATTAAGGAAGTTGGAGACTTACCTCTTTCTAAAACTTTGCAAAATTCCTAATGGAGGCTAGCCCTAACTTTGAGGAGCATTAAATAGGGGGGGATCATGTGGCCGGCCATGTGCTGATGGAATAGGGCTAGGGTTCCACTAGTGTTGGGTTGGGCCTCTATGGACATAAGTCATATGCCATGACTTGTGAAATCACAAGTCATTCCTAATCAAATCAAATCCTAATCTCTCCAAATAAGTTATAATGAATTAAATGCCACTAACTTAGGTCAAGCTAGGGTTCCACTACCTAACCAAATAGTCATGACCTAGGTTAGCCTCTAGGACAGTCACCAAGGCCAACACTAGTCAAAGTCTAAAATAGCACCAAATCAAATATACTAAAAATCACTGAAAATTCTAATAAATATAATTAATACTAACTATCACTAACCATGGTTAGCTAAGACTAGCTATGACTAATCTAGGTTAGGTCCAAACCAAGTTAGGCTAATCACAATACATGGCAATCAATTAAATAATATTAAAATCACACCATTCTTAATAACACATTAAATTCCAATAATATATATTAAATTCAATTAAATTCAAAATGACAAAAATACCCTTGAACTGGAAATGATAAATGAAACACCCTAATCACATGGCTAGGCTCTAGGTTAAGCTGTCTCTAGTGTTACACTATCAAAACACCAAAATCATAAGTCATGATTTAAAATAGTTTTAAAATGATTTAAAAATTACCAAAAATCATATCATGATTTAAATATCATTATTAAAAGATTATAATCACAAAATTTTAAAATTACCCTCATTTGGAAAACTGGGTGTTACAATCCTACCCACCTTAGAAAAATTTTATCCTCGAAATTAAGATGATCGTACCCCTTCAAGGTCATACCCAAACAATCAAGGTCAAAAGAGTACTTATCTAAATCACGCAATTGGAAGGATAACATATAGGATTTTGGTAGGTGGTATCAGTCTGAGGTCTCGTCTAGTCATTCTAGTCATATTAGACCAAAACAATCATAGGGTATCAAAACATACAAGCAATCAAGGTGTTGAATTAGAAAAGTTACAAAAATAACAATCATCAAGACTGTAAGGCAGTCTACCATCCTATATGAAAACTGGTAATTATCAAAAATAAAATAAGATAACTACTAATCATCTATAAAAGGGTACTATTAAAGAAAAATCAAAACCAAAAGTTTAAGGAATGAAAGTCAATAGCATTGAATCCAATCACAATATAATACATATAGAAAGAAAGAGTGTTAGAGAGGGAAAAGCTAACATTATGTAAAGGTTATGTGGTTTGTGTGTGTGAAATATACATAAAAGTGTATAGGAGGATTTGGGTCTCAACTATAGCTATCAAGTTACACTATTCATGGCATATTGGTTAAACAGTCTACAAGGCACAAGCTATTTACTCATAACATGCATGGCTAACCATATATATATGTAAATCTATATGTATAGAGAGGTAGAGATTTAATTATGTATCTATATACATTATAACATGTATGCAAAAATTATATATATATATATATATATATATATATATATATATATATATATATATATATATATATATATATATATATATATATATATAGATTTATGAACATAACATGGAGATGAAGGGTTAGGTTTACATGGCAGTTGTGAACATTAGTGTAGAGTGTCAAGTGTACATGGGTTAAAACTTAAAATGAAGGGTTCAATCATTCAGTTTAGTTCAACATTACATATTAATCCGAAATTGAACTACACATTTGAAAGCAATGTAAAATGTTAACATGTATTCAGTTTTCAGGATTTTGGAGAAATTCGAACATCAAAACCAACCCAACGTTTACCACAACCACAACCTAACATGTAAGAGTATGAAACCTAACATTATATACCTACACACAACAATGTATACGGCTCAAAACATTACAATTTAAAACTGCAAAATTGAACTAAACACTTAGAATCCAGGGTTAAAGGTTCATATGCACACAGTCTCAGATTTTGACAAGTTCAACACAAAACTCAACCAAACTCAACCAATTTCTTTAAAACTTGAAACCCTGTACATAACATATATGTGCAGTAATGTAAACAACTAATAACATAAAATTTATATTTAATTTACGAATTTAATCTGGAAAACAGAGAACTAGTCACTGGTACTGTACTATATTAGAAATATTAGGATTTTGAGAAATTAACATCAAACATATTAATATGCATTTAGATAGGTTGGTAATCAAGTGTAGCATACATACGTGTCAGGTAAGTATCTGTGTCCACTATATTTATATAATTTAAGATAATACAAGAAATAATGGCAAGAAAAAAATAATGATAAAAGCTGTTCTGCTTATCTGTTTAAAAGAAAGAACCATTTGAAACCAGAGTTACAATATCAAATTCTAAGTTAAGGTCTAGCAAAATCATCGATTCATTGTATTAGAAAAAAAATATAGCAAGAAGTTACACTAGATTTATAATGACAACTAAAGCTACTCCTACTCCTAAGTTATTTGATGATTGAGTACAATTTATAACAACAGAATGGTAAGATAGAGATGATATGTTAAAAACCTTCTCAAGATACAATCTGATAATCATATGCGTCTGTCCAAAATCATGTTAATCAGAGTCCTCGCCATGCCAGTAAGCAAGGCTGCGATAAACGATAGATTCCATAACTGGGGTATGCACCTCTACAATCATGTCGTCTGGAAATCTCGCTATGTCGACTAGTATAGCTGCGAGAAATTGCAAATCACATAATCAAGATACGTACATCCGAAGTCAGGTCCCTATGTTTCCGCCACGCCAGCTAATATGGCTGCGATAAACTACAGGTTCCATAATCAAGTAGACGTTTTACCATCTCTGTATTCCCGTCAGCATATGTTATCAGAAAATATCGTAACTCAGGCCATAAAATTCATCTCGATAGGAAAATCAAAATCAACAATGATCCAACAAAATCAAATTCAATGATCAAGGAGTGAGAGCGAACAAAACAAGGGGAAGGATTTCAAATTGAAGTTTAAATAAGATTCTCAAGGGTCGTCCCATAAATCTCTCAAGGAATCCTAACTGTGATTGAGTACCTTCAAAATATCCTAATCCTACTACAGGCTGTAGTGATACTCTAGTTCGAATACCACTACATAAACTCGACCTGCATGGGCCACCACTAAAAACGTGTCATGACCCGTACCCTAGAGTAAGGACACGAGACGTGGGTACGTCCAGCCTACGCCGCAGTGTCGGCGGTAGAACGCTGTCCTAGGTCACAACTTCTAACAGTTAAAGGTAATAAATAGTTATACTCCCCGAATGGGGGTAACATAACAGAATATATCTTAATCACAACTAAGGTAGAACAAGATGAAGATAGGTAGATAAATATCCAGAATGAAAGCACAGAAATACGATCCAGAATTCTAAGTGTCTAAAATAAATACATATCCCAAATATCTCAGAATCTATATACAGTGATCCAGAAAAGTAAAGACATCCTAGTCTAAGGAGTGTCATCCCCTGCTAGTAGGTCCATGTCACTAGTGATGTCTAATGCTGCACCAAGAGGGGTAGACACCAGAGCCTCATCATTCACTGTAAAATTTTTAATAGGTCCAGTCAGGACGGGAGTGAGTACAGTACATCTCAATAAAATCATAACAGGTTAGGAATATAAGCATGCTAGAGAGTAAGATACAGGATCTGAAGAAATAACATGATAAAAAGAGAGAGACTGTAAGTAAATAGCTATAATATATAGAGAACTAACAGTGCTAGTGATTCAGAGCACAAGATGGTATGTAAACGGTACGATGTTGTACACGAGTAATCTACAGAGGTTTGTACACGAGTAATCTACTGGATTGAATACATAACCACTTCTACTCCCCCGCCCCAATCAATACACAAGGATCTAGCTAAGTTATGTTATTGTACACGAAGGTTATGTGAATACATGATTATACACGATTCACACGTTTCGTACACGAATGTCACAAATACAAGGAGTACATGATGTTCACGATAAAGTACACGAACACGAATACCCGATGTATCCACTAAGGGGGATAACATCGCACATCCAGATCCATATAGTACTAATCCGTGTTTCCAACGTGTCAACATCATGTAAAGTAATCTAAAGCAGGAATATAATCCTAAACAAGATATAAAATGATCAGAAAATGTACTCGCTTGTAACATGAGAATCTGGAGAATATATACTGTCCGAGGAGTGGTGTCTGGCTCCTATTAGAACATCACAAGTCATAACAAGTCCAGAATGGTAAAAAGATGCACTACAATGCATTCTACATGAATCTAGGTCAATCTAGGCCAAAGTCAACTCTTGGTCGACTCTGGTCAACCCTAGAAGTTAAACTAGGTCAACTAGGTCAAACCTAAGTCAAACTAGTCTATACTAGTCTATTCTAGGTCTAACAAGACTGCACAAGACTAATCTAGACTCTATACTGACAAGCAGATACATCCATAGGCTAAGAGCCTAGGCTAGCTATTAGGCAATACCATGCCTAACCAACCTATAACACATATCTACATGACATTATATATCTAATATATATTACACATATTGATATAGCTATAATGTAATATAGAAACATACATTAGCTAATAGGTTACCTATAATATATATCAACCATACATATATCATATATATATTATAGCACATACTCATATATATAGGAAACCTATATATATATATATATATATATATATATATATATATATATATATCTCAATACATATATATATACATATGTAAAGAGAGATGGGGACACATGTGCTCAAGTGTATGTGTCACATGAATGTGTGTGATAACATGAGAGTGTGTGGGAGGACACATGTGTGTGTGAGTTAGAGAGATACATGATAACATGTGTGTGTGAGTGTCAGATATCTGAACAGGAAACACTAAAAATCAGTGAGGTGTTCATGGGGGTGTGTGTGTTAGACATAGACATGTGAGTGTGGTGTCAAGTGAGGATGTGTGTGTGTCATACATGATTGGGTTGTGTGTTAGTGTCAAGAGAGACAAGTGTGTGTGTAGTGAGGCATGGGTGTGATCCTGAAAACAGTGTAGGGAAATCAGTGAAGGGGTAACATGTGTGTAATAAAAAACAGTGGCAAGTGGTTCAATAACAGTGGCTTAGGAATCAACTCAGGAAATAGGAATTCCTGGAAGACAGTGAGAAAAACAATGTGTGAATCTAGAAACCTAAAACAGTGAACTACCCATATATATAAAATCTGGAATTAGGTACACATTGGGACACAGTAAAGTGAGGGTTAATCTCAGGTAAAATGGGAATGAAATAACAGTGAAGTAACTTAGAAAACTCAGTTTTTCCAGTCCAAACAAACACCCAGTTTCTCAGTTCAGCAGATTTCGAAAGGAAGGGAAATCAATCCCATTTTTTTTAGAGAACTAATCTCATGTATGAAACCTTCATTCTCAGGTAAAATGCAAACATTGCAATGAAATGGAAAGGAAATCTCAGATTATATAACATTGAACCATTACAATACAGTGATAAAGAAATGGAAATCAATTCCAGTTTAACATGAATAACATTCATCAACTCTCAGTAAAAGAATCAGAAAACTCAGGTTATGGATTAACAGTGAATCACATTCGGTTTACAGTGAACAAAATCTCGGTTAAGGAAAGACCTTGCATCAGCTATTTCAGTTTAGTAAAATGAATCTCAGGTTCAGTTTCATGAACTTAAATCAACCCAACATATCCAATTTCCATTAACACACCATAAAAGTCCAATTGAATTGTAATATTGCATTATTATGAACGAACAATCTGTTGGTCCATTGGTCATATGGTCAACCTGATTTTAGTAATTGATCAAACTCTGTCTGGATATACGAAGCTAGTCGGAACATCTCGGATTCTTGGACATGATCAAGATTGGCTATCCACTCCATTCAAGACCGAAGATCTGTTTGCCTACTCGAGTCTGTAATTCCTTATGCAATGTATTTTTCATTTTATTTGAGTCTAGGAATATGTTGTACACCGAGTCGTACTGGCAAATAGGCTATCCCTAAATGAGTTCAAAATGTTTTTAAACTGACCTCTCAAAAAAGTTTTTTTCAAAAACCCTAACTAAACCCTGACAGAACTCGGACCGAGTTTCGCCAGAGTTCGGCCAGAGTTCGGTTGGTGGCCGTTGTGATTTTGAATCCTTGGAACTTGGTCCTCTTGTAGTTGCAGGTTTGACCGAGATTTGCTCAAAGAGTTCTGTCCGAATTCTGCCCGAATTCTGACAGAAGTCTGCCTTTGGAACTCCTATAAATAGAGAAGGATTTCGATCATTTCAATTCACTTATTCACTTTCAATCTTCTCTCTATCTAAAGCTTTCAGTCTTCCAAAGAGTTTTCTAGAGCTTTCAATTTCAGATCCCAAGCCAGTTACAATCCTCTAGTCAATTTGCCAGTGCGGTACGGTCTAGAAGTTTCTGAGAGATTGTAATCAGAAGGCTTGATTGAAGAATACCTCTTCACAATTGAAGTTGGACGAGTTCTTCGTATCAAAGCTCGCGTTGTAGAAGTTGCAAGGACTTCGTAAGAAAACTTACGGTTTTTCCAATAGTGGATTCAACTGGTAGCAAGAGTTCTACCGACTGGATTAGTCCTCAACAGAGGGATACCAGTATACATCGCTGTCTTTGCGTTTGCTCTCTTAACTCTGTCTTTACTTTATTTCAGTTGTGATTAATATTCTGTGATTGTGCTGCTAACATTTTTTTAATTAGCATTATTCCGCTGCCAACTCTATTCACCCCCCTCTAGAGTATTACGCTTTACTATTTCGTTCATACAATTGGTATCAGAGCGGGTGTTACAGGTAAAGCAAAGGTAACAGTGCAATTATTTATTCATTTTAATTAACTGTTATATAGATCACAGCACAACACATGGCAACTGTGAAATTCACAAGTGAAGGCCAGGCCACAAACAGACCCCCACTGTTTGATGGTACGAATTATACATATTGGAAAATACGGATGAGTTTCTTCTTGAAATCTCTTGACTTTGATTTATTGTCCATTGTTCTTTATGGCTATCAAAAGCCACCTCGTATAAATGTTGATGGAGTTTTAGTTGAAAAACCCCATAGCAGATATACAGAGGAAGAAAAGAAAAGGGCCAGTCTTGACGCACGTGCCATTAATGCTCTTTTTTGTGCTTTAGACAGAACTGAATTTAACAGGGTGTCTATCTGCACAACGACTAATGAAGTATGGAAGCTACTCGAAGTCACACATGAAGGCACGACTCAAGTCAAGGAATCTAAAGTCAGCAGACTTACTCAAGAGTACGAGGCGTTCAAGATGAAGCCCAACGAAACAGTTACACAAATGTTCGAGAGGTTCTTGGATATTGTAAATCCTTTGTCCTCTCTAGGCAAAGATTACAGTAACCATGAAAAGATTCGCAAACTCCTGCAAGCTCTCACCAAGAACTGGATTCCAAAGGCTACTGCAATCATTGAAGGGAACGACCTCACAACTATGTCCCTCAAAGTACTCATGGGTAAGCTACTCACTCATGAACTGGAGCTGCAAGATTTTGAAGAGACTGCACCAAAGGAGAAGACGATCGCCCTCAAGGCTCAGCAAAGAAAAGCTGCTGAAGATGACTCATACAGCAGTGGATCTGACGCTGAAGATCAAGCACTCCTAGTAAGGAAGTTCAAAAGATTCATGAGACATGAGAAGAGAGTCAAAGAAAACAACAGCAACAACTGGTACCAAGAAGATACTGTCTGCTATGGTTGCAAGAAGAAAGGACACATGAAGAAGGATTGTCCCACAAACTCATCATCAAGCAAGAAGAGCAACAGGTATGAAAAAGGGAACCTAAAGAGATCAACATCACGGAAGTATGCCAACACCAGCATATGGCATGAAAGTGAAGCCAGCGACTCAGAAGACGAACAATCAGAAGACGCTGCAAATGTATGCTTTATGGCATCCGATCAGGTACCTACTGAACCTGTAGTTGATACTTATGATGACTTCACCTTTGAGCAATTAGGAGATGCCTTCAGTGACCTGATGACTGATTACAGGAAACTGCGTAGCAAGTATCAGACCTCTAAGAAGGTACTCAAAGAGTACAATGGTGAAATAGATAGACTTACCGACCTACTAGTTGAGGTTAGAAATAATGTTAGTGAGTCTGGTGAGCTTTCTTCAATAAAGCTCTTATTACACGAGACTACCAAGTTATCTGAAGAGAAAGACAAAGTTATCGACCAACTGAAAGAAGAACTTTCCATAGAGAAGAAAAGTCTTCGATGTGCACAAATCAGAATGGAATCACTCACTTCTGATTATACTGAGTTGTATGACACTTCTAAAAGATTGGAAATTAGGTTAGGAAAACAGCCTGAGCCTGCTGCTTCCTACCCTAACACGTGTCACTTACCGAGAAATCGGAACATTCCCAAGCCAAACACTGTCAGACCTAACCCTATCAAACCTTTACCCCAAAAGGTTAAGCCCAAACAGGATTATAGGCATGCTTTCTTCTATACTAGAAAACCCAAACCTACCAACCATGCACACCACTCAGCTTTCAACACTCGACATGCTCAATGTCATTATTGTGGCCTCATTGGTCATATTTCATCTGTATGTAGAATGAGAAAGCTTGTTGATTTAAATATTTATGCCTGGATACCAAAAGCTAACAACTCAGGACCCAACAAGAAATGGGTACCAAAAGTTTTATCTGTAAACTGTTTTGTAGGTGGAACACCCTTCACATGCTAGAAGCAAATGGATCCTCGACAGCGGTTGTTCACGACATATGACCGGTGATGCTATATTATTTGCAATACTGTCGAAAAAAAAGAAGGAAGGCTATGTCTCCTTCGATAATAACTTGAAAGGGTATATTACTGGTATCGGTGATGTTGGTAAGTCTCCCTATCCTGTAATTAAGGATGTCTGTCTGGTTACCGAGTTGAAACATAACCTACTCAGCATAAGTCATCTAGCTGATCATGGTTATGGCATCAACTTTGGCAAAGACAAATGTACTATAGTTGATAGCTCAACTGGTAGTACTATCTTTGAACGTATCAGGGAAGACAATATATATGTTTTCTATTTGTTAGAAGAAACTAACATTTCAGGTAGATGCTTAATGGCAAAAGTGATGAGAGTCATCTGTGGCATATGAGACTCGGTCACGCTAATATGGATACAATATCAAGATTATCCACAAAGAAGCTAGTACGCGGTTTACCGGACATTACATTCAAGAAGGATTCGGTATGCAGCCAATGTGAAAGGAACAAAGCTACCAGATCCACATTCAAGTCAGTAAACGCAGTATGTACTACTAGACCTCTACAATTGCTTCATATGGACTTATTTGGTCCTAGCAGAGTTGCTAGCCTCGGAGGTAAACTTTATGCTTTTGTAATTGTAGATGATTTCTCTAGATACACGTGGGTATAATTCTTGACACGCAAGAATGATACATTATCCGAATTTGTCACCTTTTGCAAGAAAGTTCAGAATGAAAAAGGTTACATGATCACTCGTATTATAAGCGATCATAGTGGCGAATTCGAGAATGCTGATTTTGAGTAATTTTGTGACACACACGATTTTATACACGAGTTCTCCTACCCTAGGACTCCACAACAAAATGGAGTTGTGGAACGTAAGAACAGAACTCTAACCGAAATGGCCAGAGTGATGTTAAACCAGTTTAGTCTATCCAAATATTTCTGGGCTGAAGCTGTCAATACAGCTTGCTTTATTCTCAATAGAGTTCTAATTCGACCCAAATCGAAGAAGACTCCATTTGAGTTATGGTTTGATAGAATTCCTTCAGTTTCATACTTTAGAATTTTTGGTTGTAAATGTTTTATTCTTAATACAAAAGACAACTTGGGAAAATTTGATGAAAAGGCCGATGAAGGTATATTCTTAGGTTATACGGCCAAGAGCAAAGGATACAGAGTCTTCAACAAACGTACCATGATCATCGAAGAGTCAATCAATATCCCTTTTGATGAATTGAATCAAATGACTATTGATGACAATGACGAAGATACATCTGTACCAAGCTCAACTCCAGCTGATTCTCAACCAAGCTCTGCGCTAGCTGAACCTCCTAGAGAAGATCCAGGAACCAGCTACCTTCAGAATCTACCAAAAAGGTTAAAATTTACAGCTGATCATCCAAATGATTTGGTAATTGGTGATATTACCAAAGGAGTAAGTACTCGTACATCCTGTACAGATATTGTTTTTAGTGTTGCATTTATTTCACAGCTAGAACCCAAATCTATTGATGAAGCATGTAGTGATAGTTTTTGGATAGATGCTATGCAAGAGGAATTAAACCAATTTGAACGGAATCAAGTTTGGGAACTTGTTCTCAGGCCTGTTGATCATCTGGTCATTGGCACCCGTTGGGTATTCCGAAATAAACTAAATGAGAATGGTTTAGTGACTCGCAATAAGGCTCGACTCGTAGCTCAAGGATACAATCAAGAAGAAGGTATCGACTACGATGAGACTTATGCCCCAGTTGCGAGATTAGAATCCATTCGCATGTTATGTGCATTTGCATATTTTCATGATTTCAAACTTTTTCAAATGGATGTGAAGAGTGCTTTTTTAAATGGCTTTATAAAAGAAGAAGTTTTTGTAGCTCAACCTCCAGGTTTTACGGATTTCAAAAACCCTGATCATGTTTTCAAGTTGAAGAAAGCTCTATACGGTTTAAAACAAGCCCCTCGTGCTTGGTATGATCGTCTAAGCTCTTTTCTACTTGACAACGGCTTTTCAAAAGTCAAGGTTGACACTACACTGTTTATTAAGTCTTTTAATGGCAAACTTCTTTTAATTCAAATCTATGTTGATGATATTATATTTGGATCTACTGATGAATCTCTGTGTCAAGAATTTTCTAAGTGTATGCAGAATGAGTTTGAGATGAGCATGATGGGAGAGCTGAAATTCTTTCTCGGACTGCAAATCAAACAAACTGACAATGGGACGTTCATAAATCAAGCCAAGTATACAAAAGACTTGCTAAAGAAGTTCGATCTGGACAATGTCAAACCTATTGGCACCCCAATGGCAACTTCAACAAAGCATGATTCAGATGAACAAGGCAAGCCAGTCGACACACGTAAGTATCGAGGTATGATTGGTAGTTTACTTTATTTAACTGCTAGTCGTCCAGATATAATGTTTAGTGTTTGCCTGTGTGCACGTTTTCAAGCTAACCCAAAGGAATCACATCTGTCCGCAGTTAAGCGTATCTTTCGATACCTTAAAGGCACTTCTTCTGTTGGCTTGTGGTATCCCAAAACTAAGTCCTTTGACCTTATTGGTTATTCGGATGCAGATTTTGCTGGATGCAAAGTTGATAGAAAAAGTACAAGTGGCACATGTCATTTCTTAGGCAAAGCTTTAGTCTCTTGGTTTAGTAAAAAGCAAAATTCTGTAGCCCTATCAACAACAGAGGCTGAGTACATCGCCGCAGGACGTTGTTATGCTCAGATTTTGTGGATGAAACAAACCCTAGAAGACTATGATTTATTTTACACACATATTCCTATTTTCTGTGATAACACGAGCACTATTAATTTGACTAAGAATCCAGTATGTCACTCTCGTACTAAACATATCGAGATTAGACATCATTTTCTTAGAGATCATCATTAAAATGGAGATATAAACCTTGTGTACATAGATACTGAAAATCAACTAGCTGACATCTTCACTAAACCTCTAGCGGAAGATCGTTTCAATTATTTACGTCGAGAATTAGGAATTTTGGACGTCAATAATATTAATTGATTTTGTTTTATGATTATATATCATTATGCAAAAACTGTGTTAGAAACAAGCCAATAAAGAGTCTGTCTGTCACCACAACTACGGTTGAAGCGAAGCGGTACTTAAGAGTTCCCCGGTGAACCTCTGCCAGCTGGGACAGTACTCCTACAGCTAATCTGAGACAGTCGCTGTGTAACGACATTTAATTCATAAAATAATATTAATTATGTTAATTGAAGGCTAAAATAACTAATCTTTGAATTAAATATTTGAAATGAGACAATGAAAAAAATAGCAAAAATCAACTTTGAAGAACCCTAGGCGAATTCGGCCAGAGCTCTGACCGAATTCGGTCCGAGTTCGGTTGAGGGTGTCTGGTTATATATACAGAACCCGAGCAGCCCTTCTTCTTCATTCTTCCAAACTATTTCAAACAGCAGCATCAGCCGACCCGAGCATCAAAACCCTAGTTCTTCACCACCATATTCCATCCAATCTAAGTGGTGAAATCTCTCCAAAATTTGGAATCGTAAGGAGATCGTCGTTCTCTACGACATATCTTGATTTCGTGAGGTATAACTCCATCTCTCTCCACCTTTCATTTAGTGTATTTTTATTCCAATTTGCACATATGGCACCTAAATTCAATCCATCTAAGAGGAAGAAGACGACCCCTAGTGAGGAAGGGTCATCTTCGCATCCACATACGGATTCACTCTTTTCGCCGGTCCAAACGAGCGACGGCACGTTCGACGGGTTTTTCTTTCAAACCCTCGACCAAGCCCTACTGTGGTATGGTGATTTTTCTATGCGATCCATCTGCACAGGCGCTCCAGTCAAATAGACTGTATTTTCTGATCATCGTCATTTGTTTGAGGCATTAGGGTTACACTTATTTGTTAAAATCTGCTTCCCTATAGCAACTAATGCCATTAGATTATTTTATTGCAATCTTATATTAGACACTTTTGATGTGAGCACTCGTGTTGGAGGTATTGATATCAATTTCGATGATAGCCTCTTAGCGGAGATCCTTGGTGTCCCTAACGAAGGTGAACCGCTAGTCGATATCACTAATTTTGACTTTTCCGAAGGCACGACACTCGGAAGTTTCAAAGCGGAACTCTGTGCACCTGATAGAGTACGCTCTGGAAAGTTCAAGGCTAACAACCTGAACTTGTTTAACTATGAATTGTATCGCATCATCTATTCCACTATCCTTCCTAAATCCACTTCAAAGGATAATGTGACTTCTCTTGAGCTGTCCGCCATGTACCACATTCTTAAGGGGATTCCATTTTCTGCCCCTAAGACCATGATTCAGATGATGGGCCGTTGTCGTACAAGAGATAGAAATCTCTCTTACGCGATGATTCTCCCACGCATCTTTCAGCGCTTCGATATCGATCTGTCGACTTGTACTCAGGACCCTGAGCCCAAGTTTCTTCAGTTATCTCGTCGTAGCATGACTGCTACAGCTCCACCTCGTGCTCCTCCTACTGCACCTCCTCCACCACCTCATCAGTATGCCATGACATTTGAGGGCATACATCAGCATTTATCTGCTTTGTACGTCTCGATGACAGACATGGCTCGCGAGCGTGAGTTCCGCGATGTCACCCGTTATCAGGCGATGGCAAACTCCTTGGCTGATCTTCGTTTCGCTCAGACTGGTTATTCAACCGGTTCCATCCCTCGAGATCCAGCTTTTTCGGGTTATCGCTGTGAGGATGAGGCTGTTCATGTCTACTTCCAGCCAGGTAACGCCTATGATTGGTATCGTGCACCTCGTAATTACGTTGGTGAGTTTTATGCTGGCGCCCCTACTCATCCTTCTGGCACTGGTACTTCTGGTGCTGGTCCTTCAGGACATGCTGGTCGAGCTGATGTTGGTGATGACGAGGATAGTGATGAGGAGATGTGATTTGATTTTTTTAGTGACATTTTGTTGTACACTTGGAAATGCTCCAACATTCTAAGTTTTTATCAGTTTAGCAGCACTTTCTAGTTTTGCTTCAGTACTATTATCATTCATGGACATGTTTATGGTGTTTCAGTTATGGCATTTCAGTTTATTTCAGCACTTTGTTTTAATTATTAGCACTATCTCTTTATACTGCTTCTTCATTACAAACTGCCTGTGAAATAGCATGCCTGAGATTTTTTTTATGTTCTTGAAACAATACATGCCTGTAATGATAATCTGTAACAATACATGCTGTAATGTATTTCTTAAATTTTTATGCCTTTTATATGTTTTCTCACTACTTGTTACTTATGCATTGATTGCGGGGGAGCCTTCTCTTTTGCAATTATTTTGCTAAGTGACAAAGGGGAAGAAAAATTAAAGATCTAACATTTCTTTTGAGATAATACAGGATATGAACAATTTCTACTTTTTGATATTTTTGAACAAGCTTAATGTTATATCATTCATAGTTTGTCAATTATCAAAATGGGGGAGATTGTTGGCCCATTGGCCATATGGTCAACCTGATTTTAATAATTGATCAAACTCTGTCTGGATATACGAAGCTAGTCGGGACATCTCGGATTCTTGGACATGATCAAGATTGGCTATCCACTCCATTCAAGACCGAAGATCTGTTTGCCTACTCGAGTCTGTAATTCCTTATGCAATGTATTTTTCATTTTATTTGAGTCTAGGAATATGTTGTACACCGAGTCGTACTGGCAAATAGGCTATCCCTAAATGAGTTCAAAATGTTTTTAAACTGACCTCTCAAAAAAGTTTTTTTTTCAAAAACCCTAACTAAACCCTGACTTAACCCTGACAGAACTCGGACCGAGTTCGGTCAGAGTTCGGCCAGAGTTCGGTTGGTGGCCGTTGTGATTTTGAATCCTTGGAACTTGGTCCTCCTGCAGTTGCGGGTTTGACCGAGATTTGCTCAAAGAGTTCTGCCCGAATTCTGTCTGAATTCTGACAAAAGTCTGCCTTTTGAACTCCTATAAATAGAGAAGGATTTTGATCATTTCAATTCACTCATTCACTTTCAATCTTCTCTCTATCTAAAGCTTTCAGTCTTCCAAAGAGTTTTCTAGAGCTTTCAATTTCAGATCCCAAGCCAGTTACAATCCTCTAGTCAATTTGCCAGTGCGGTACGGTCTAGAAGTTTCTGAGAGATTGTAATCAGAAGGCTTGATTGAAGAATACCTCTTCACATTTGAAGTTGGATGAGTTCTTCGTATCAAAGCTCGCGTTGTAGAAGTTGCAAGGACTTCGTAAGAAAACTTACGGTTTTTCCAATAGTGGATTCAACTGGTAGCAAGAGTTCTACCGACTGGATTAGTCCTCAACAGAGGGATACCAGTATACATCGCTGTCTTTGCGTTTGCTCTCTTAACTCTGTCTTTACTTTATTTCAGTTGTGATTAATATTCTGTGATTGTGCTGCTAACATTTTTTTTAATTAGTATTATTCCGCTGCCAACTCTATTCACCCCCCCTCTAGAGTATTACGCTTTACTATTTCGTTCCTACACAATCATGTAGGAGAATTTAACAGTTTAAAACATCATTCAAACAGGGAATTAAAAAGGTTTAGAAATATGGAAACCAATGTATCATTTAACATGAATTCGAATCCATCTCAAATGTCAAAAAAAACCCCATTCTTAACTCAAAAACCAAATTGAATCGAAATATTTCATTCACATAAAATAACAATCATGTGGGGATATATAATAGTGCAAAACAGCAAGTAAAACAAGGAATTAAAGTTAGGAAAAAAATGGAAAAACCATGTATCAGTCAAATGTATCAGTGTTTCATGAATTAACCTAGTTCGAAACCAATTCCTCAACCAACCTTTAAACTAACATGTAAATAAATTCCAACATATGTCATACATCCTATTTAGGATCAATTTAGCAAGTTAAAACACAATTAAAGGCATTTAAAATCGAATTAAACACAGAGAAACCATCCAGTGCACTGAACCGCACAGTGCACACACAGTGCACGTGCAATATCGTGTCCGACACGACACAAGGGGTCGTACCACTTGGGGAACCCCGTGTCAGTCATGAGTACGACACGTGTGTCGAGTTTTGTGAGTCGAAGTGGCGTGTGCACTGAGCAAACAGCCCCGAGCAGCAGGGCAAGGAAACTGCCTGCGCGCGCGCGTGCACTTGCGTGTCCGTATGTCTGTGGTGACTCGACACGACACTAAAATATTCTCAGTACACTAGAAACACACAAGCGAGATCAAACCCTAATTTTCTATTCACATATATTCCTAAAATCAGGTCGAAATGCCCTTTGGGGCATTTCGTCAAACACCTATAAACATAGGCTGATACATGTCCGATACGGACACGTATCGAACTCAAATTCTAGGGTTAGCTACACCTACAGTTAGGTTAGGCCTAAGGCTCCCTAGATATGCAATAAAATCAATATTCTATGGTGTAGAAATGAAATTACCTATAGGTTGCAAATCTTCCAAAAAGCTCCAAAGAGGGGTGTTCCTCTTGATAGCCAAACTTCCCCAAATTGTCCAAACTCTGAAATATTCTTCCATAAACAGCAAGAACAGAAAAATTAGAATCTATAGCAATTGGTTTGGGGGAAAAAGGAGTTAAATAGGAATTTCTATGAATTAAAGAAGATGGAGACTTACCTCTTTCTAAAACTTTGTAAAATTCCTAATAGAGGCTAGCCCTAACTTTGAGGAGCATTAAATAGAGGGGGGGATCATGTGGCCGGCCATGGGCTGATAGAATAGGGCTAGGGTTCCACTAGTGTTGGGTTGGGCCTCTATGGGCTTAAGTCATAAGCCATGACTTGTGAAATCACAAGCCATTCCTAATCAAATCAAATCCTAATCTCTCCAAATAAGTTCTAATGAATTAAATGCCACTAACTTAGGTCAATCTAGGGTTCCACTACCTAACCAAATAGTCATGACCTAGGTTAGCCTCTAGGACAGTCACCAAGGCCAACACTAGTCAAAGTCTAAAATAGCACCAAATCAAATATACTAAAAATCACTGAAAATTCTAATAAATATAATTAATACTAACTATCACTAACCATGGTTAGCTAAGACTAGCAATGAATAATCTAGGTTAGGTCCAAACCAAGTTAGGCTAATCACAATATATGGCAATCAATTAAATAATATTAAAATCACACCATTCTTAATAACACATTAAATTCCAATAATATATATTAAATTCAATTAAATTCAAAATGAAAAAAATACCCTTGAACTGGAAATGATAAATGAAATACCCTAATCACATGGCTAGGCTCTAGGTTAAGCTGTCTCTAGTGTTACACTATCAAAACACCAAAATCATAAGTCATGATTTAAAATAGTTTTAAAATGATTTAAAAATTACCAAAAATCATATCATGATTTAAATATCATTATTAAAAGATTAAAATCACAAAAATTCAAAATTATCCTTATTTGGAAAACTGGGTGTTACAGCTTCTCTTTGACTTTGGTGGAGAAGATAATGCATATATACTTAGCTCAAACCATGGCAATATTGTAACATCAAATCAAGAGAAAAGTGGCAATTAGTTACCCAGAACCTAATGGCACCAGCAGCTCTGATAAGATCATGGAATGTTTACTCGACAGAGCAGTGGTGAGATGTCTAAACGTTCTCCACGATGATATTTACAAAGTCCAACTTTTGAAATATTGTTGGACTTGGGCCTTTATATTTCATCTTTTCCATATATATACCCACATAAAATAGGATAAAGGCTTTCGGGTTTATGTTTCCTTCTGTACTTTCAAACCTTTGGTGTCTATAGCACATTCCTCTGAAGTTGTTATTTTTATATAAGCCTTTCTGATCCATTGACTTCGAAATTAGACCCTCTAATTTCCTGCTGACATTTGAATAACATAAACCATATTTCACGTTATATGATGGATGAAATCGCATATATCATTTCCTCAAGTAGTCATAATACTGTAGGTCTGAACCATATTTTATGTTAGCATATGACTTCCTCACATTAACATCAAGGTTTATGGTCTTCAGTTGCAAACTTCTTGGTTCAATATACATTTGCATATATAACATTAGGACTGACAGTCCAAGGAGTAGACGAATTTTACTTATTCAATTTATAGAAGATACTAAAGAATTTTATTTTTTATTGTGGGAGCTTTTTGCAGGCACAAATTATGGCCCATGTCGAATATTCTGGCCAGTTCAAATCTGTAAAATACTATATTCAAAGTGCTTACCTTCGTTGTTGTCGCCCCTTTAATAAAGTTCTTCTAGCTGCTTACTTACTCATGATTAAAATATATGATCTCCACTTCTGATCCTTCTCAATCCAAAATATATGATCGCCAGCTACGTATATTGAAGTGCAACCCACCTCGCTATACGGTCAAGGCTGTCTAGATACATAAGGGTTTAACTACAAGCCAACAGTCTCCTATGGTCATGAACCAGCCTATTGTCTCAATCTCAAGCAAGCAATAATAGTTACAAGATGTCAGAGCACCAAATATATAATAGCAATGCGTCCCATATATTACATATTCAGCTGATCTTGAAGCTAGTCGTACAAAATGTCAAGACTAGCAAGAGTTCAGTCATACATGATCAACCCTAGGATCTGTCAATCATGTTACAGCCCGTAGGCAGACAGTAAGTAAAGGTACAATCGAGCTAACACGTGCTCGTCGGCTAAACGCCTCAAAAGAATAATTTTACAATAAAGTGGAAGGACAAAAGAAACCCATTCGTTGCCAGAGTTACGCCTAGTGGTCACCATATGGCTGGAAGGTAGGTAGATCCTCTGGAGCTGCTCCGATATCTGGTCATACAAAACCAGCTGGGTTAGACCCCAGAAAGAGCAAGTGCCACAAAGGAGGCTTCATTTAGGAACTAAAACCAGTATATCATAATAGAATATTAAAGATAATAAATAAAGAACTGATAATAATAGAGATAACAACAGTAAACTGAGTACGAGAAAACCATTCAAGTAGTCAGGTCACAACCCTTAAACCAAATAAGGACCGGGGTTGTAACCCTTCACCTGAATAGAAACCCGTCTCAAATACTATTGGTACAGTAAAGACAATAAACGAAGAGAGGACACAGAACTGCTCCGGGAGCCAGTTACAACCCTTAAACCAAACAAGAACCGGGGTTGTAACCCTTCGCCTGAACAGAACTGGACCCCCGATCTTTATCGCTAAGGCCAGTATAAATAATCATGGTATTAAGGTAAGGTAAAACATGACGAACATGGCATGGGGTTGCAATAAGATAATAAACGAAGAGAGGACACAGAACTGCTCCGGGAGCCAGGTTACAACCCTTAGAGCAAACAAGGATCGGGGTTGTAACCCTTCGCCTGAACAGAACTGGACCCCCAATCGTTATTGTTAAGGCAAGCATCAATAATCATGTCATGTCACAATCTTATACAGGATCAGGATAAGACTAAGCTAGAATAAACTCCATCTAATCAATCACGGCTAATCAAGAGTACGGCTTAATACTTTTAACTAACTAGGGTTATCACAGACCTAGTTATTAGCAAGATGCAATAAGATTATTCCAACACCCACAAGCCCTGCAGACCATCCGGTTATCCAGGTCGAATGTCCGTTTATGAAGAATGCAACACGTGACTGTGTGCTGGAAATGTGCCCTACTCGTCGGCAGGCTACAAGTCCACTTAATGCGCCCAGATAACGGAATTGCCTGTAGCTGGAAATCTCTTTATGTCTACTGAATTATTCTAGTTTATTGGCCTTAGTCAATTACTGTAGGTATCCCTGACCGTGGTACTCAGGGATCCCTATCCTAGACATGATGCAAGACAGTACTGGTTTATTTGTACAAATACAATCGCCTACGGTGTCCAGGTCATTCAATTCTGTCATGACATGCTAGCCGTCGCAACAATATTGGAGATATATATCATGTCAAATTCACTGTCAAGAGTGCGCTACGACGGGCCACTATCATGTCATGTCATTTGTCAAAAGTGCACAACAACTGGTCACCATTATGTCATGGAACATATTTAAAATTAACATTTAACCTGGTATAAGCGTATATGCAATAACTAAATATAAACAGGGTGCAAGAGTTGTGGAGGAATCATGCGGCTCAGGGGAGACGGGGCATAACTTCCACATACGAACTCAAAGTGAGGTGCTCCAGAGATATTCGGAAAGGCAAGACAAAGATCTAAAACTTTCATGTTTTAAGTTTTTCGAAATTCTGGCTAGAAAATAGCTAAACTTGGCAAAAACAATCATTATGTGCACTTTTTACGCCAAAATTCAATTCTACGTAAAATACGCAAAAAGGGAGGGTCCAGCGTAAAATTTCACATTCTGGGTACCATCTAGCGTAAAATACGCAATTTCAGGGTTCCCTACGTAAAATCTTATATTCTGGATGCTATCCAGCATAAAATACGCAATTTCAGGGTTCCCTGAGTAAAATCTTACATTCTGGATGCTATCCAGCGTAAAATACGCAATTTCAGGGTTCCCTGCGTAAAATCTTACATTCTGGATGCTGGATGCTATCCAGTATAAAATACGCAATTTCAGGGTTCTCTGCGTAAAATCTTACATTCTGGATGCTATCCAGCGTAAAATACGCAATTTCAGGGTTCCCTGCGTAAAATTTTACTCAGCCGACATAAAAAATTCAGAAAACTTGTTTTGGCCATAAAAACTTCATTTTGACTCGAAATGAGGTGAATCAAAAACCAAATTCATACGAAATTTCGTGCTCTTGCTCATGGAACTATTGGTTTTCGAAAATAACAAGTTTTAGTAGTTCAAAACCAAGAAAAACTCCATGAACTCATGAAACCCCAAGTTACAACGTAGATCTAGAATAATCTATCCATAAAAATTAAAAACTCCAAGTTCTAAAGAGGCTTATAATCATGTAAAGAAGAGAATGAAATAATAAAACTTGAGATCCATCATAAAGCAAGTTGCACTTGCCTAGGGCTCTTGGGTGTAGGTGGAGAGTAATGGTGAGGAAGAAGAAGAGTGAATGAGGAGTGAGAAAGAGTGTTGGGTTAATAAATGGGGATGGTGGTGGTAGGTAAGGGTTCTCCCCTTGGTTCATGATGAACCAATAAGCAACCCAAGCCGAACCAAGCCAACCAAAATAAGTCGAACCAAGCCATGAGACATGCAATACAAGTCAGATACGTACACGTATCCCAAAATACGAAATACGAACCATGATCATTATAACTCTACCTACCTTAAAAGAATTCCATCCTCGAAATTTAATTAAGAGACTAGAGAGGCAAGGACAAGCTATATTCAAGAAATCTACCATGCAATCATTCATTTCAAGCAAAGAATTTAGAGCGTAAGACAAATGAAAGACATTATACCTTATGAGTAAAATAGGTCGGGATATCGCGATCGGATATCATCCTCACGCTCCCATGTTGACTCACTCAAAGAGTGATGACCCCAAGCAACTCGGACTAATTTGATAGTCTTGTTCTTAAGTATCTTCTCTCTCTGGTCCAATATGGACAAGGGTGTTTCATTTTTGTTTCACTTAACAAAATGCCTTGGAGGAATTGGCTTTTGAAAATAAAACAAGGAAAAGTACAAGAAGTATAAATTTGATTCTGGGAAAGTATTGCTATGGAAGTCTGATCTGTAAATGATCACTTTGTTCCTTGGACCATATGATGATGATGAAGATCACTGCTTGAAGTAGAACAACTTGGAAGAACTAAGTCACCAGAAAGGTATCGACGTACTTGGGCACTGATGGCGAGGCCGAATGCTTTCCTGCTTTGCTTCACTCTGTTCTGGAAGAAAGATTGAAGAAGAATGCTCTGGAGAATCAAAATCTTGAAGTTCTGATCTCTCTATTCTCTCCTGTCTCTGTGTCTCTGTTGTATGAGAAAAATAAGTCTATTTATAGACTGGGGCTTCTGTGCGTAAAAGAGCATCAAAATCTGTCTTTACGCTAACAACTGCCATCCATGATCAGAGCCATCCTCTGTATATGTTGACACGTGTCCCATCATTTCAGTAAGAATAGGATACATGTACACACGTTCTTCGAAATATATGGCATAAAGACCACGTAGGCACACCACGTTCCAAACTGGCCAGAACGAATAGGGCGTAAAAAGATGAGCGTAAACTAGCTCTGTCATAGGTTTCCAGCGTAAAGTGGTTATTGAATAACCTTGAGCGTAAAATGGCTCAAATAGACTTCACGCACACATTGTTTTTTATGAGCGTAAGGACTCATGTAAAACTCCGTACGTAAAAGAAACCATTCAGTGAGCGTAAAGTAGCTCGATCTCTATAAACGACAACAATGGTCTTTGTATAAGACAAATTCCATTAAATTCTGTGGTAAATGCCATTATTGATATCTTCATGTCAAAGTCTGCATTAAATGTGAGATTTGACAGCTTTGTCCAGCGTAAAAGAGGCTGCTCTGTCCTCGGCGTAAAATTACCGATGTAGACCCAAGCGTAAAGTTACCCATTCTGTTTAGGCGTAAAGTAGGCCACTTATGAATGAGATGACTCTTTCTTTGAAGCACTTTTTACGCTCCTACAAGACCCCCTTCAAAGTTTTCAAATATCTCCAAAATTTGAAACACTTTGAATAGAAGCGTAAAAGTTGAGATTTGATGAGCGCAAAATTCGGGATACGCAACAGTCATCCGCGTAAGAGCGGGGATATCCAACAGTCAGCGTAAAGTTCAGAAAAAGAGAATAATGTCGGTCAACACTTAACCGTCACAATAAATTTCTTCTTCATAACTTTCAAAATGTTTCTTCATCTTCCCGAGTGAGTGGTTTCCAATGAGGAATGTGAAGAGTCGTTTTGATTTGTATAAATAAGGACAAATTCCTTACTCTTAACATTCATCCTCATAGTTGATATGGCGCCAAAGAAAGAACCAATCGTGGAGGGGGCTTCGATCGCCAGGCTTAACCTCGAGATAGAGAACGAGCGAGCACAAAATCTTTTAGAGTGCTTTGGACTGACCCCAGTGGTCTTCAGTCGTATTGATGGTAGCCCTTCAACTGTATACGAGGGACCGGGTGACGCAGAAGCATTCCTTCGTCTGATGCGTCGCTCTGGGATTCGCAATATGCGTGAGTTGGGTGCATCCCTTCGTCAACCCAACAAAAAAGAATAATAATATTCTATGTATTGCGACTTTTGTATGTAGGGATCCGCTCCCATCCTTTATGAATAAAATCTCTGATGTTTAACCTCATCTATTGATGCGCACTTCTGTTGACTGCTTCTGTGATTGTTAATTCCCGAAAAACAAACCAACACGTGGCGTCTATCTTGTGGTTACGAGATCCTTTAAATAAGATCTTCTCCCGAAATAGACTCATCTTAATAGTTTCTTCAGTCTTTATAAATAGCCGAGAATGTTTCATATACTCTCGTACTCATCCCTCTGAAGATAACTTTCTGCGATGTTGTTCTCCAACAAATGATAATGGCGGAGCTTTCCAACGGCGTTCCTTTGCATGTCCAATCATTAGACGCAGATTCAACCACCATTAGAGACAAACCATTCGACTCAAGTGGTAAGTCCGATTGTAAGAAAATATTTGTCTTTGAATTTCTTGATTGAAAACAGCTATTTTACGAACGTAAAGCCTTGCTGAAGCAAATGGCGTAAAAAGCCTTATCATATCACTGGCGTAAGAGCCTTTGTGAAGCGTCAGCATAAAAGTCTTGCTGAAGCAAATGGCGTGAAAGCCTTTATGAAGCACCGGCGTAAAAACCTTGCTGAAACACTGGCGTAAAGGCCTTGCCATCTGTCTTTAGTTAGTGTTTTGATGACACTTTTTCTTCTTTTGTTTTCTGCAGAAGCATGGCTGAAGAGCTTTTTCAGAACTGGCATTGGTGACTTCGACGCTGTGGAGAGCGTTCTTCTGACATCAACATCAGGGAGCTCATGCGCTTTTGACGCGCAAATCAAACAACTCAGAACTCTTCGTGAGATAGAAGGGTCTTCCTCCGTTGGTAGGAAGAGCCTTTATACACGGAGAGTTGGACGGTGGAGTCAACTCTACCCCGAGAAATCAGGTAGTAGAGTTCCTTTCACGGCAGAACTAGGAATTGTATCCCAATGATGGATACGTTCCTGTCTCCTCTGAGAGGCCGCTCCTAATCCACCAGTTGTATTGGCAGCAACACGCCTTCGGGCTGCCATACTCTGGGGTTCTCCTCTTTTCTGAGAGAGAAGACCAGAGTTTGATTCTTACTGCTCTGATTGCCACAGGGGCTCAGACAGTAAGGAACTGCCACCAACAACGAACCCGTCAAAGAAGATCCAAAGAAGAAATAGATCTCTATTAGGTTTTTATTGGTGTATAGAATGAAAATCCAAGAATGTAAAAGATTTCCATTATAACTTATGAGAAAGTCTAAGGAAATGTAATAGACTTTTTGATGATATGGGAATGAAAATGATGGTTCTTCTATGATCAATGATTTGTATATATCTGGATGTAATATGGACATGATAGATAATGAAATCTTATTTTCTGTTTTAGAGTATATGATACTATCAGAGGTAATATGGACATAATAGCATATATGAACTCAAAAGAAAATTAGATGAATATCTAGGTCAGAATAGAAGTGATAGATAGGAAAAGAAAGTAGATTTAATATTTATTCAGAGGTCATAGAAACATGATAAATAGCAAATCCCACTTTCTAATCAATTGATATAGAAAATATAAAATCCCTTTCCCTGGAAACAAGAAGTCAGCTTAACCAAACCTTGGTAGCTGGGGAATAAGAAGACAGATGTTATGAGATGCCAAAACGGTGGACGAATCAACGTATTTCTTGTGAACAGAAAGGATGATTCCATAATTAAATGGATGAACCTGGTAGCATGAACAGTCGAGTCTTTTCGGAAATGGAAAGTTTATTCTCAATCTTCAAAGACCGGTTCATCAATAGTCCTCTTCTATAAATAGGCGAGAAATCTTCTGAAATCATTTCATTCTCATTTCTATTCCTCACTTGAAAATGTCTTCCGAGGATGCTCAGCAAAAGAATGAAGTCTGCAGGAACATTGAGGACATCGTCGAGACACATCCCGTTGAACCAATAGTGACGGGTCCGACTGAAGTAGGCAACAGTTCTTCTATGCCCAAGCCATCTCAAGACATCCTTGCTTTCTTAGTAGAGCCAGGAAAAACTCCTGAAGAAGAAGCATTGAGGATGGCAATCTGTAAATTTTTTGTGAGTTCGGGAAATGATGTCTTCCATGCATTGGCTGACTATGTAAATAAGGAAGGGAGTGGCCCTCGTCCTTAATCTTTTATCTTGAACAAAAATAATAAAAGAAGTTTTTATTTTTGTTCTGTCTTCTCTCTTCTTTTTTTTATACATAGTATTTTTTGAGAAATTTGCCATTGATCGGCAACATGAGTAGGTCTCCATTGGGTTTTGACAACCGATAGGCACCATTGGAGAACACGGACTCAATTACATACGGGCCTTCCCATTTCGCTTGGAATTTCTCTTTGCTTTTATGAGTCATCACCATTGGTCTCCGAACAGCCAACACAAGCTCGCCAATTTTGAATACCCTCTCCTTGACTTTACGATTGAAAGTTCGAGATATACGGGCTTGATATAGCTCAATATGCTGTTGTGCTTGAATACGCTTCTCGCCCAATCCTTCAAGTTCTTGGAGTCGTAAGTGATCATTATTCTCTGTAGTTAGCTCATTAGCAATAGCAATTCGAAGAGAAGGGATCTGGATTTCCAATGGGAGAACAGCTTCACATCCATAAACCAGTGAAAATGGTGTAAAACCAGTAGGAGTTCGGACCGTTGTTCGATATGCCCATAAACATTCTCCAAGCTTCTCATTCCAATCTCTTTTATTAGAAGAGACAAACTTTTTGAGAAGTTTGATGATCGTTTTGTTGAAGGCTTCAGCTAAGCCATTAGCAGCTGGATTATAAGCCGTAGAAGCCAGATTTTGAATTCGATTATTGTCACAGAACCGATAAAATGCCTGGCTGGCAAATTGTGGTCCATTATCATGAATTATTCGTCGAGGAATCCCGAAGCGATAAATGACATGATGTTTAATGAAGCTGATTACATTAGATGTTTTCACTTCAGCAAGTGGAACTGCTTCTGCCCACTTCGAAAAGTAATCGGTTATAGCTAGTGTAAACCGATGTCCTTTGACAGAAGGGGGGTTAATAGGACCAATGATGTCCATACCCCAAGCTTCGAAAGGCCAAGAGGCTGCTGTAGGATGTAGAAATTCAGACGGTTGATGAATAAAGTCTGCATGAATCTGACATGCTTTACATCTTCTGGTATAGTTTACTGCATCTGCTATCATAGAGGGCCAATAATATCCCATTCTTCGAATGCGATCTTGCAACTTTGGACCTGGTTGATGAGCACCACAGACACCATCATGAGCCTCACGTAGTGTTTGTTTAGCTTCACTTTCTGAGAGACAACGCAGCAAAAGTCCGTCATATGAACGACGATATAGCATATGTAAAGACGAATCGTAATAGAATCGAAATGATCGTCTTTTAATTGATGCAGCTTCTTTAGGATCTTCAGACAAAATTCCATGAACTGCATAATCAATAAATGGTGTTCTCCAATCTTTCTGCTGGGAACTTGCCTCTGTAACATAACGTTGTTCAATATGCAGATTACTCTTCACACAGAACAAGTCTCGGTCTAGCAAAGTAATTGTATTTTGCCTTCGGATTGGGACAGCCAAGTCTGCAGCTAAGCTGGCAAGAGCATCAGCTTCCACATTCTGAGAACGTGGCACAAATTCAATGAAGAATCCTTTAAATGAAAGGACCAAATCGACTACCACCTGATGATAAGGGATGAGATCAGGATTTCTGACTTCATAAGTCCCTCTAACTTGATTGACGATCAATTGAGAATCTCCATAAGCCTCTAGGAACTCGATATCCAATTGCTTTGCTACTTGGAGACCAATCAATAGAGCATTATATTCTGCTACATTGTTAGAGCATGGCTCATTAAGAGAATAGGCACGGTATATAACCATTTTGTCAGGAGAAACCAAGACGATTCCTACCCCAGAGACAATATTGCCTTTAGGTCCCACACGTGATGCTCCATCAAAATATAATTGCCATATGTCATTCTTCAAAGCCATGTTGCAATCCACTACTTCGTCTGGAATGTCTTCATATAACTTCGAAGTTTCGGGTACAGGATGAGCAGCTAAGAAATCAGCTAACGCTTGGCCCTTCACTGATTTTTGAGGCACATACACCATGTCATAAGGAGTGAGCAACATCGCCCAGGTAGCTAACCTGGAATTAAGAATGCTCGGTTTTCTCATCAATACCCGAATGGGATTTATTCTGGAGATAACATGAATAGTCTGTCCCGTGACATAATGCCTTGTCTTTTGGATGGCAAAAACCAAAGCTAGATATTCCTTTTCTACAGGAGTATATCTGTGTTCAGCTCCGACCAGCATTCTGCTCATATAATATATTGCTTGTTCATGACCCATATCACTTTTCTGTGCCAGAAGAGCGCCAAGTGAATGATCCAAGGCTCGAACATACAACAAAAATGGTCTTCCTATCACCGGAGGTACCAGGACAGGCGGGTTTGTAAGATATTGCTTAATGTCATTGAAGGCTTTTTGACATGCTTCATCCCAGATGAAAGATACTCCTTTCTTTAATAGACGGGAGAAAGGTTGACATCTCCCAGAAAGATTAGATATAAATCTTCTGATATAAGCAATACGGCCCTGAAAGCCACGAAGTTCTTTCAGATTATGAGGAGGACGCATTTCAAGAATTGCTTTAACCTTATCAGGATCAACATAGATACCCTGAGAGGTGATGACAAATCCTTAAAACTTGCCACTGGAAACCCCTAAGAAAGACTTAGTAGGGTTTATTTTCAATTGATGTTGACGCGTCAATTCAAATACTGTCTTCAAGTCTTGAATGTGATCATTCTTTGACCGACTTTTCACAGCAATGTCATCTACGTAGCATTCAACTATTTTCCGTAGATGTTCTTGAAAGATATTGCTCATAGCCCGTTGATATGTGGTACCGGCGTTTTTGAGACCAAACAGCATAACTGTATAGCAAAAAACCCCAAGGGGTGTTTGAAAAGATGTATGCTTCTCATCTTCTGGATGCATCTTGATCTGATTGTATCCTGAGAATCCGTCCATGAAAGACATACGTTCAAAACCGCATGTATTGTCTATCATGACATCAGTAATGGAAAGCAGGAATTCGTCCTTTGGACAAGCTGTATTAAGATCTCGGTAATCTATACAAACTCGGACTTTTCCGTTCTTCTTCATAACAGGAACAATATTGGCCACCCAATCCGGATGTTGTTCTTCACGAACGAAGCCGCACGTAATCAGCTTTTTGATGTCTGCTTCAATTGCATCCATCATATCTGGTCTAAAACGCCGTTGCTGTTGTTTTACAGGTTTGACGTTAGGCAAAATATTAAGTTTATGAGTAGCAACTTTAGGATCTAGCCCTGGCATATCCTCATAACTCCATGCAAAGATGTCAATGTAATCTTTGATAAGTTTTATCAACTCTTCCTTTTCATCTTCAGAAAGATTCTTACTGATGAATATTGGTTTGGGCGTAATTCCATTTCCAACATCGATCTGGATAACCTCATCTTCTGTAGGTGGCTGTCACTGTTCAAAACGAAGTTCCCATTGAGTATCCATCTGTTGAGCCCAAGGATCATTCTCAAATGGCTCTGATTCATCATCGGTTTGAACCATATTGACTGAGAATATCTGTCTAGATTCATCGTATGAGGAATCTATGTTGTCTTTATATTGATGACTTTGATTATCAGAAGATAAAGTCATTCTCTCAATAAACTTGACAGCCATATACTCGAAAAGGAAATCTTCATTGATATCAAAGAGATGAGCAATATTTACATCATTTACAATCTGATTGCTATGCTTTGAATTAATCAACAGTGGACCATCATCCGACTTCTGCATAGAGTTGCCAATATTGACGATCGATGGTGATTCTGGATCATTCGTACCAGAAGTACGCCCTTTGACTTTGATCATAAAAGGTTGAACTTGGCTCTTAGCAGGAATTTTTATTGATTCCTCAGATGAAGTTTGAGTTCTTCCTTTAACCTTGATTATCAAAGGTTGATCATTGACAGGTTGAGATTGGATTCGTCCCTTGACCGTGATCTTCAAGGGTTGTTCCTCTGGCGGATCTTTATTAATAGACTGATCCTCAGATGATGATTCTTCATCCATGTCTGATATCTCTTTCATATGCTCTTGTTTATAAAGCCTTGAATCAGAGAAGTAGGCTTCGACACCCTTGAAAGGATTAATATCAGCAAATTCAGTTTTCACAACTCCTTGGGAATCCACATATTTGAAGCATTGGTGGAGAGTTGAAGGCACAATATTGTGCTCATGAATCTACGGTCTTCCAAGAAGAATATTGTAGGATACATTCGAGTTGATAACATAGAAAGTTACCATGGTTCGAAGATCACCAATCTGAATCTGCAACCGAATCTTCCCCAGTGGCTTACTTTTGCCGGAGTTAAAACCAACAATAGTGGTACTAGTGTAAGTCAGCTCACTAGTGGGAATCCTCAGGGGTCTTAGCATACTCTGAAGAATTATGCTAATTGAGGACCCGGGATCAATGTAGATCCTGTCAATTTCAGTGGATCCGATATATCCAGTGTAGCATAGAGGCCTATCATGCTTGTTGTGTTTCAATAGCATATCCTCTTGTGTAAAGGTGATGTTGGGAATTGCTTCCATCACGCTATGACATTGTGGACATGACACTGGCATATTATCGGGAGTCTTGAGTTGAGCCAAGCATGAATCTGCTTGAAGTAAAGCTTCGCTCAAAGTCTCTCTGCTTTCTCTGGAAAGGCGAAGCAGTTCAAATATAGACAATCTAGCCGGAGTATTGGCTAACTGAGCTAGAATATCGAACTTACAAGGCTTCATCATCACCCCCTGACTGGAAGCAGACTTTAATGGGATATCAAAGCGTATTGCCTTCTGTTTCCCCTTTTCAACCACAGACGGTTTAGCAGGAATAGGAGAAGGTTGAATTGGTAGTGTTTCTACTACATCTTCTACTTCTTTGGAGGATCCTACATAGTCTTTGTGGTACTCTTTTCCAGATCTTGTACCAGCAAAAGTTTCTTCCTAAGACTCAGGAGAAGAAAGTACCATATTACAGGATTTAGTCTCTCTTCCTTTAGCCTTCTTCTTGTTAGGGTTGTTATGAGGAACTTCAGAACCCAATCCAGCGGTGGAATTCTGATTTTGAATTTGTAAAGGAAGACGTATTCCTTTATCATGATTCAAACCTCCTGCCTTTTGAAAGTCGTAACCCATCTTCTTCATGAAAAGAACAGATTGTTGACTATACAAGTGGATAGGCAGTGAACTTTGAACAGGTGTTTCAGCACAGGAAGAGGAAGGAACCTCTGCAACTACAGGAGAATGAATCATAGACATCTCTGTAGTTAAGGGAGGGGAAGGATTTGGGATACGAGGAGAAATCCCTGTTGGAGCTCTTTTATAAGCAGCAAATACTTGTTGTGCCCGGTATAAAGGAATACTATTCATGGCTAGCCACTGCTGATGAGTGAGCTTGAGCTTGGTAGGAGGAGCTAAACTTGGAGGACAAATGTTTAGTCCTTTCAGTCTATCTTCAAGAGGAAGGCTATCCCATAGATGATCTAAGTCATCAGAATCTGGAATAACATGAGAAATCATGTTGCAGGCCTTGACTTTCTTACCTTTCTTGGATTTTGAAGTTTTACCTTCATTTTCCAACTCAGGCACTAAGTCAGGATGTACCCACATGATTTCACCATTCTTCAATGTGAGAGGCAGCAATTCTGCACTTTCTTCCCTAGCAGGCGGGATATTCACAATCTTCATCGTCGCCTTCGAAATTGGGATAATTCCATCTGGGATTTGCTGTGGAGGAAAATCCCCGAACTAAAGAGAAACCATATTGGTTGTGACAGTATGGTCATCATTGGTTAAAGCGATGGCGCCACCATTTATCAGCTCTTGGATCTTCTTTTTCAAGACATAGCAAGCACTGGTAGGATGATTAATGTATCTATGATAGATACAATACTTGGGATTGTCAGTCAGATTCACCTCATTAGGCCTCTTTGGCTCTGGAATCTGAAGTTTACCACTTTTCACCAGACATTAAAATATCCCTGGGATATCACTTTCGTCAAATGAGTATTCTTTCTTTGGCCTGGAAGATTCTTGATTACTTGGCGTCGTTTTGTTCTTGGAAAGATTGACCATAAGAGTATCTTTTCCTTTCACATTACGATTGCCAGGATTATTGCCAGGATTATTTTTCTTCCCTTTGTCTTCTGAAGCAAAAATCATCCCGTGTTCGCGAGCCAACCTACCATTGGTCTCGGCAGAAACTGCTGCTATGATGAACGAAGTCCAATCTGTGAATTGGGAACCCGTGAAGACAGCGATGGATGGTCGCAGATTCATCTTGCATGTGTCAATCAACGCTGAATCTGGCATACCAGGAGGCATCTTTAGAGTAGCCTGTCGGAAACGTTCAATGAACGTCCGAGTATCTTCCTTCTCCTTCTATTTGATTTCAATCAAGGAGGACATATTTATGTCCATACCTCCTTCATAGAAACGGGAGAGAAACATTGCCTTGAACTCGTCAAAAGACGAAATAGAATTATCGGGTAAGCTACGATACCAGTCATAAGCTGAACCCGTGAGGCACCCGATGAACACTCGAGTGAGAAGAGCATCATTTTTCTGCAAGTGTACAGTCATAATATCAAAGTAATTGATATATTGACTGGGGGATGCTTTTCCATCGAATAAAACCATGGATTGTGGCTTGAACTTCGGTGGAAAGGGTACATCATTCCAATGAGGAGGATAAGGTTGCTTAATCCCTAACCTCTGGAGCTGATCTTTATGCCTCAAAACTTCAAACTGTGCTTTGAGTTCACGCACTGCTTGAATAGCTTCACTGGTTTGAGGAAGCACATTTGACTGAGTAGTCGTTGGATGTACCATGACCTCCACTGGAGGTGATACATCTTCAGGAACGATGGGATCCGGAGATGCAGAATTTTGATTAGCAGCAGGTTCTTGAATGTTCAAAGGTATTTCAGCCCCTTGACTATCTTGAGTTTGTGCTGCTACTGGTGCCGGTATCACTACTGTTGGCTGAGCAGTTTGCTGATTCAAAATTATTTGATGCATGCTTTGCACCATATTAAGCATATCCTTTAGTGATTGCTCAACGGCGGTGAGACGCTGCTCTGTATTAACAGATGATGCCTCTGGTTCATCCCCAACAGCGTAGGATTCGACCTTCCTTGAAGATACAGAAGGATTTGTATAGAAGTACGAGTCCACACTATCGGTATCAGACTCAAAAGATTGAGTACCCCCAGCTTCCGAGTCAGAAGTCTGCAATAGTCTTTGCCTTCTTGACCGAGTATTCTGATATACTCCTTCAAAGGAATCAAGAAGCCCGTTGAACTGTTGTTGACCTGGAGTTTGGGACGTGTTCCGTTTTGGTTGTCGTCCTCTGTTAGTATGAGATGCCATGTTGACTGACAAATATGGCAACTCATGTTCTTGATCTTCGGCTTGATGTGGAGGCGCATTGAAACTCAACCGATCAAAAACTGATCGTTTTGATGCTGAACAACAACAATTGATCACGACCTGGTGATATTCACAATGATATTTTTCTTGGGGCAATGTCACCTGAGATTGTCTAATCTTACGCTTTTGTATTAGCAATTCACGCAAGTCAGAAGGAGTGGATGAAGTATTCTTCTTTATTACATTTGGGGTAGAAAAACGTTTTAGTCCCTTGTGTATAAAGAAGATTACTGGCTGCATTCGCAGAACCAAACTGTACATTTTTACGCGTTTGGAGTTGTGTGCGTAAATCTTGGGATTTAGCACGCAGGACTCCATTTTCTTGGCGTATAATTTGTAAATTTGGTACTTTGCGTAAAGCAGTATAAGAAGGTTGTTGGTGTAGGACAGAAGCTTTACCAACAACATTTTTACGCTGCACACGTTTAGATACATTCACATTAGATGTGTGAACATCATTGTGAATTTCATCTACACTGTCATAGACAGGAGACTTATCTTTACGCATGGAACGTAAAGTTTTGTTATCTACCACGTTATAAACGGGAGATTTTGTTTTACGCAAGGAGCATAATTTATTTGAGCCTACCACGTCACCGACGGGAGACTGATTCTTACACCCAGAAGCACAAACTTTAGAGTCTGCCCCAGTACGAATGGGAGACTCATTCTTATGTACTGAGCGTAAAACTTGATTCTTACGTAGTGGGCGTGAAACCTGATTATCTTTACCGTTACAAACGGAAAATAAATCGTCACACTTTGAGTGCAACTCTGAAGTAAAGACTGCCTCGTTACGAACGGGAGCCCCTACGACAGGAGTGGGAAGAATTCCCTTGTCATCAGAAGCAACAGAGAGATCGGAAACCACTTTGGATTTGGGAATCCAAACTTTTCGTGCTTTGCGAGACTTTTGAACATTGGAGTGGCGAGAACCACCCCCAGTTCGGAGCATTTCTTCATAGGCAGTCTGGTCGAAGTGCACAACCAGAGTCTTCTTGGTCGAACCGACCGAAACATCATCATATTGAGCAATCACCTCCTCGTCAGAGGAGAAGGTCGTCCCCAGCAGAGTCGCCATTTTTGTTTCATTTTTGTTTCACTTAACAAAATGCCTTGGAGGAATTGGCTTTTGAAAATAAAACAAGGAAAAGTACAAGAAGTACAAATTTGATTCTGGGAAAGTATTGCTATGGAAGTCTGATCTGTAAATGATCACTTTGTTCCTTGGACCATATGATGATGATGAAGATCACTGCTTGAAGTAGAACAACTTGGAAGAACTAAGTCACCAGGAAGGTATCGACGCACTTGGGCACTGATGGCGAGGCCGAATGCTTTCCTGCTTTGCTTCACTCTGTTCTGGAAAAAAGATTGAAGAAGAATGCTCTGGAGAATCAAAATCTCGAAGTTCTGATCTCTCTATTCTCTCATGTCTCTGTGCCTCTGTTGTATGAGAAAAATGAGTCTATTTATAGACTGGGGCTTCTGTGCGTAAAAGAGCATCAAAATCTGTCTTTACGCTAACAACTGCCATCCATGATCAGAGCCATCCTCTGTATATGTTGACACGTGTCCCATCATTTTAGTAAGAATAGGATACATGTACACACGTTCTTCGAAATATATGGCATGAAGACCACGTAGGCACACCACGTTCCAAACTGGCCAGAACGAATAGGGCGTAAAAAGATGAGCGTAAACTAGCTCTGTCATAGGTTTCCAGCGTAAAGTGGTTATTGAATAACCTTGAGCGTAAAATGGCTCAAATAGACTTCACGCACACATTGTTTTTTATGAGCGTAAGGACTCATGTAAAACTCCGTACGTAAAAGAAACCATTCAGTGAGCGTAAAGTAGCTCGATCTCTATAAACGACAACAATGGTCTTTGTATAAAACAAATTCCATTGAATTCTGTGGTAAATGCCATCATTGATATCTTCATGTCAAAGTCTGCATTAAATGTGAGATTTGACAGCTTTGTCCAGCGTAAAAGAGGTTGCTCTGTCCTCGGCATAAAATTACCGATGTAGACCCAAGCGTAAAGTTACCCATTCTGTTTAGGCGTAAAGTAGGCCACTTATGAATGAGATGACTCTTTCTTTGAAGCTCTTTTTACGCTCCTACAAAGGGCCCTTCCTCATACGAAAGGTTGGTACCAACAACCAATTCCGAATGATCCAGGATATGACTCGGGTCTGGGATATACCGTCGTAGTTGGGATACATGGAACACGTCATGCACCTCACTCAGAGATGGCGAAAGAGCAAGATGATAGGACACATCTCCTACTCGCTCCAGGATATCGAACGTCCCTATATACCTAGGACTAAGATTTCCCCATACGCCAAAACGAATGACGCCACGGTTAGGCGAGATCCTAAGGAATACATGGTCGCCGACAGAAAAATCAAGGGGACGCCGTGTCACGCCCCAGAACCAGAATACTGGAAAGCGGGGGCAGACATAGCCAGCTACGTATATGAAATGGAATCCATCTCGCTATACGGTCACGGCTGTCTAGATACATGAGGGTTTATCTACAAGCCAACAGTCTCTTAAGGTCATGAACAAGCCTAGTGTCTCAATCACAAGCAAGTAAGTAAAAGGTTACAAGAAGTATGATAATTAAATATACAATAGTAAGGCGTCCCAAACATTACATATTCAGCTGATCATGAAGCTAGTCGTTACAAAATGTTAGGACTAGCAAGAGTTTAGTCATACATGATCAACCCTAGGATCTGTCAATCATGTTACAGCCCGTAGGCAAACAGTAAGTAAGTGCAATCGAGCTAAACAGGTGCTCGTCGGCTAAATGCCTCAAAAGAATATTTTTACAATAGAGTGGGAGAGCCAAAAATAACCCACTCGTTGCCAGGGTTCCGTCTAGTGGCCACCATCTGGCTGGAAGGTCGGTAGATCCTCCGGAGCTGCTCCAAAATCTGGCCACACAAAACCAGCTGGGTCAGATTCCAGAAAGAGCAAGTGCCACAAAGGAAGCTTCACTTAGGAACTAAAACCAGCAATCAGTACAAGATATAAATAAAAGTAAGAACTGGAAATAAAGAAAATACATCAGGATGATATACGACGAGATAACCATGGGACTATTCAGATAACCAGGTTACAACCCGTAAACCAAACAAGGACCGGGGTTGTAACCCTTCGTCTGAACAGAACTTGGAATTCTCACCATTTATCGGTAAAATAAATACAGACATTCTGGTCATGCAGTAATCTGGAACGGAATCAGGACAAGACTAGACTGGTTAGACTCCATCCAATCATTTTACGGCCAAGCAAGAACTACGGCTTGATACTTTAACTAACTAGGGTTGTCACAGACCTAGTTACTAACAAGATGCAGTAAGATTACTCCACAGCCACAAGCCCTGCAGACCATCCAGGTTATCCGGGTTAAAAGAATTAGAGTTGAATTCAGGTGGGTACATTATCCAGGAAACGAATGTACCCTTAGGTAGCTTGAAGGGTGCAACACATGACAGTGTGCTGGAAATGTGCCCTACTCGACGGCAGGCTACAGATCCCAAGGCGTGCCCAGGTAACGGGATTGCCTGTAGCTGGGAGATCTCTTTATGACTAGTGTATTAATCTAGTTATTAGCCTTAGTCCATTTCAATGGGTACTCCTGACCGTGGTACTCAGGAGTCCCCTCCTAGACATGATGTAAGACAGGACTGGATTATTTGTACAAGCACAATCGCCCACGGTGTCCAGGATTAATTATACAGGTCATGTCATGTCAGGTAGCCGTCGCAACAGCTTATCAAGATATATCATGTCAGATTATCATGTCAAGTGTATTAGTCAGGAGTGCGCCACGACGGGCCACTATCAGGTCATGTCAGGTTATTATGTCAGGAGTGCACCACTACGGGTCACTATCACGTCATGCTCAATTATCAATCCCAAACATATCAAACGAGTTCATGATTTTCAAGTTCAGGACAAAAGGCATAAGGATATAAAATGGATATTAAATATCTAATAAAATATCAATATACAGGGCTATAGAAGAGCTATGCGGCTAAGGCACATGCGGCCAGGATGGATCTCATGCGGCTGGGGATGGAGTCGGGTTCATGCGGCTGGGGAGAGATTCATGCGGGTCGGGGGAACTAAGGACCCATGCGGCTCGCAGGAGAGGGGTTCTCATGCGGCCAAGAGAAGGGAAAGACACATGCGGCTCAATTAGGTGAGCGCATGCGGCCAGGGTCACTGGAACCCATGCGGCCAAGACAAGAGGGGCGCATGCGGCTCAGGGGAACGAGGGCGCATGCGGCTCAGTAGAAGCCCATGCGGCTCAGAAAATAAAGGATGCATATGCGGCTGGGATTAATCAGGGTCATGCGGCCCGGTCTAAGAAGTCCATGCGGCCGGGTCTGGGGGTTCTCATGTGGCTCGAAGATCAGGGCCCATGCGGCTCGGGGATCCAGACAGTCATGCGGCTGAGAGGACTCGAGTCCTCATGCGGCCAGCGAGTAACTGGTCTATGCGGCTCGCGGGGAAAAGTTCATGCGGCTGAGAGAGCACTTGCCGCACGAAGTGTTCATGCGGTCAAGTCAAGCCCATGCGGCCAGGACTGTCGTATGAAGGCTCATGCGGCTCGGAATCACTTGCCGCATAAAATACGGTCAAGTCTAGCACTGTTCTTCTTCTCCAAGCTTTCGAGAAGAAGAACACCAAGAATCCATGCTTCGAAGCTCCATGAAACCTTCATCCGAAGTCCAAATTCGAACTTCCATAGGTCAAAATGGGATAGAACGAGATTCTCTACAACATAGAACCCTCAAAAACTCAGAAATAATAGGATTAAGTAGATCAAAACCCAAGAAATCCGAAAATAAAGTAAACTTAGATCTAGAAGAATCTAGCCATGGAAAGTGAAAATGCCAAGTTTCTAAAGTAAGTTAAAATGCTGTAAGGAAGAGAAGGAAGCAATAAAATTTGAGTTCCTCCATGAAGCAAGTTGTACTTGCCTAGAGCTCTCTCCTCTCTCTGGTAGGTAAAGAAGTAATGGTGGAGAAGAAGATGATAAATGAGGAGAGAGAATGAAGGGGGCTAATAAATACAAATGGTGGTGGTAGGTAGGGGGTTCATCTTGGGTTCATCATGAACCCAATCAAAACCTAGCCAAGCCGAACCAACCAACCCGAACCAGAAATAAACCAAGCCAAGAAGGAAATCATGCAATACAAGAATAAAATACGTAAACGTATTCCAAGAATACGTAATACGAACCACATGCATTACACGTCGATGAGAATCGGCCCAATGGCGTTGGCGATCTTGTGCAACGCGAAGATGATCTCTAACTCTCCTGACCACCTTGACTGTCTGAGTGATCATTTATGGACCAAGCATTTGCCTCTCTCCAACATCGTCCTATACTAGCGGGGATCTGCACTTCCTGCCAAATAATGCCTCGAATGGTGCCATCTTGATACTGGCTTAGAAACTATTATTGTACGAGAACTCCACCAGGTGCAGGTGATCTTTCCACGAACCACCGAAGTCGAGTGTACAAGATCTTAACATATCCTCAAGAGTCTGGATCGTGCGTTCCGACTGACCATCTGTCTGTGGGGGATAAGCTGAGCTGAACTAGAGGTGAGTTCCCAAACTCTCTTACAGACTACGCCAAAAGTGCGACATAAATCTTGAATCTCTGTCCGAGGTGATACTGACTGGTATACCATGAAGTCGGACAATCTGCCTAAGGTACATCTCTGCTAGCTGAGCCGTCGATTGACCAACTCTGAATGGGAGAAAGTGAGCCACCTTCGTGAGCCGATCAACTATAATCCAAATATTATCTCTGCCAGTCGGGGATCTAGGTAAGCCAGTCATGAAGTCCATGGTCACATGCTTCCACTTCCATTCTGGAATAGGCAAGGGCTGAAGAAGTCCAGCTGGCCTCTGATGTTCAGCTTTAACTTGTTGACAAACCAAACATCGATAAACAAATCGGGCTATCTCCCTCTTCATGCCATTCCACCAAAAGTGCTGACGGATATCTCGGTACATCTTCGTGCCACCGGGATAAATCGAATACTGAGAACTGTGAACTTCGGTTATGACTTCCTGTCTGATATCTCCACTGGGTACACAAAGACGTTTACCATGTCGAAGTGTACCGTCTTCATGAATGCATAATTCTGGTCTTTGCCCTGCTACACATTTTGTTCTAAGCTGCTGAAGCTTAGAATCTGATGACTGAGCTATCTTGATTCTCTCAACTATACTGGACTGAACTTGCATGCTGGCCATCAATGCCACACTGGTAGAAAGGACAACTTATATACCCATCTTCTGAAGATCTGCTAACAATTCTGGTTGCGCTGTCAGAAAATAGACTCTGGCTCTCCTGCTCAATGCATCTGCAACAACATCGACTTTCCCAGGATGATACTGCAGGTTGACATCATAATCCACAAGCAGCTCTAACCATCTTCTCTGACGCATGTTAAGATCCTTCTAAGTGAACACATACTTCAAGCTCTTGTGGTCGGTGAACATCTCCATCCTATCTCCATACAAGTAGTATCTCCAAAGCTTGAGTGCAAACACTACTGCTGTCAGTTTCAAGTCGTGGGTTGGGTAATTCCTCTCATGATCACGAAGTTGTCGTGACGTATAAGCTATTACCTTTCCATGCTGCATCAAAACACATCCTAAACCTCTGTCTGAAGCATCACAGTACACTGAAAATCCTCCGGTCCCATTTGGAAGTGTGAGAATGGGTGCCGTCATCAAGCCTCGTTTCAACTTCTCAAAAGAATTCTGACATTCCGCTGTCCAAGCAAACTGCACATCCTTGCGGGTTAACTGCGTCAGTGGTGATAAAATCCGAGCAAAGTCCGAAACAAATCGTCAGTAGTAGCCGGCCAACCAAGAAAACTGCAAACTTCTGCAACTGTGCTGGGCACTGGCCACGTTTCAATAGCCACGATCTTCTGGGGATCTACTTCTACTCCTCCTCTAGTGATGATATGACCCAAGTACGAAATGCGATCAAGCCAGAACTCGTATTTACTAAACTTGGCATACAACTGGTGCTCTCGGAGAATCTGAAGGACAACTCTGAGTTGCTGCTCATGCTCTGCTTCACTCTTGCTATAGACCAGGATGTCGTCTATGAACACAATCACGAACTGATCCAAATAAGGCATGAAGATGCGATTCATGAGTTCCATGAATACAGCCGACGCATTGGTAGCTCCAAATGACATAACAAGGAACTCCCAATGCCCATATCTAGATCTGAATGCCATCTTCGGGATGTCCTGCTCTCTGACTGTGATCTGGTGGTACCCTGACCGCAAATCTATCTTCGAGAATACTGCTGCTCCTATGAGTTGATCAAACAAGTCATCTATCCTCGGGAGAGGGTATTTGTTCTTGATTGTCACAGAGTTCAAGGTACGATAATCTACACATAATCTGGACGTACCATCCTACTTTTTCACAAGAAGCATCGAGGCTCCCCAAGGCGATCCACTAGCACGAATGAATCCCTTGGTCCTGAGTTTTTCAATCATTTTGTACAATATCTCCAATTCTGACGGCGCCATCCTGTAGACTCTCTCTGACACAGGTACGGTCCCGGGGATCAATTCTATGGTGAACTCGATCTCTCGCTCTAGCGGCATTCCTGGAAGCTCTTCTGGGAAAACATCTGGAAACTCTTCGACGATCCGGGGTAACTGTACTGCTGCTACTGCCATCCGTAATACTGGAGGAGAAGGTTCAACTTCGCCTCGGGTGAAGGAAAACTTTGGCTCGCCTGGAATGCTAAAAACAATCCTGCAGCCAAGGTGGCAGTCTATCTTAGCATACTGGTCCCTCAACCAATCCATCCCTAAGACCACATCATAATCGACCATCGAGAATTCTATCAACCTAGCGGGAAACTCTCTACCGTTAACTACGACCCAACACGAGGAAAATACTCTATCTACTCCCACAAGACCGTTACCAGTAAGTATATTGAGCCTTACTGATAATGACTCGGACTCCAGTCCTATCCGTGTCGCGAATCGTGCAGACATAAATGAATGTGAGACACCAGAATCAAATAATACTGAAGCTGGAAAGGTGTTGACGAGAATAGTACCTGCCACTACCGCACCGGGTGCTATTCCTTCCTCTCCCATGGTCAAGGCCAGCACTTGACCATGCTCTCTGGGTGCGGGTCCTCTCTGCTAAAAATTCCTCTGCCTGCTCTGGATCAGGGCTTGGGCTTGGGCATACTTCTACGGTCACTGCTGCTGGAATGCCTGGGCCTGCGTCGGCAATGGCCTCAGGAACGGGTACTGCAGCTGCTGCTACTGCTGGACTGGTGCTGGTCCTCTAACTGAAGGACTAGAGAAAGCTGATGATGAACTCCCCCTATTCGGGCAGTTTCCAACCCTGTGGTCTGGGGCACCAAAAACCAAGCACAAATCCTGTGCTCTGCGACACTCTGATACCACATGCCCCGGCTTTCCGCAGTATAAACATCCCACTGTGGAAGACTGCTTCTGCTTTTGCTGCTGGGGGTACGTCGGGGTGGAATGCTGAACCGACGTCACTGAGGCCGCCCGCCTCGATCGAAGCTCCAATAGTCAAAGCCCTGGCCACCGGGGCTGGGGCTGACGACTGGTTCATCTGGCTATAGGATCGCTTCTAACCTCCGGTCCTATCCACGATCCTCTGGGAGGTATATTCATGCCTCCGGGCTGCCCTCAGTACTGCATCAAAGGTCTGATGCTCAAACTGCTGCACCGCCAACAAAATCTCTAGATGGAGCCCCTGCTGGAACCGCTGGGCTCTATCGAACTCGATTGCCACCAAGGTGGGAGCAAACCGACTAAGCCTGGAGAACTCGGCCATATATCCATCGACCGTCCTGTCCATCTGCTTCAGATTGGTGAACCTCGTTTGTAGATCATACCGAGCTACAGCATCAAAATACTTGGTCTGGAATCTCTCCCTAAATACTGCACAAATAATAGGGGCCACTAATCCAACGGCCTGCACCGCCTACCAGCTGCGGGAAAGATCCAATAGCTGTAGGCGCACCACGGCCACCTTCTCGTTCTCTGGAGTCCTGGCTGCTTCTAAAATCACCTCTGTGTCCTGAAGCCATGCATCTGCAGCGATCGCATCTTCACTGTCGTCGAAGAAGGGAGGGTTCAAGCGCTTGAAGCTGTTGGCCGTGCTATTACTCTGATGACCTCCTCTGGTCAAAGCGTCTGCCACCGCCTGGTGCAAGGCATCTCCTCGACGATCCTGGGAGGCTAATAGTGACCTGATAAGACCCACCAAAGTGCCATCATCAGGCTCTACAGGCTGGACGGGCTGAACTGGGGGCTCTCCTCCAGTAGGCATGACTCTGGAGGCTACTCCTGAATATTGGGCTTGATCTCCGGGTTGCTGCTAGTCCACGGGAGGTGCTCCGCCTTGCACAGGATCATGATAAGACTAAGCTGGAATAAACTCCATCCAATCAATCACAGCCAATCAAGAGTACGTCTTAATACTTTTAACTAACTAGAGTTATCACATACCTAGTTATTAGCAAGATGCAATGAGATTATTCCAACAGCCACAAGTCCTGCAGACCATCCGGTTATCCAGGTCGTATGTCTGTTTATAAAGAATACAACACGTGACTGTGTGCTGGAAATGTGCCCTACTCGTCGGTAGGCTACAAGTCCACTTAATGTGGCCAGATAACGGGATTGCCTATAGCTGGGAATCTCTTCATGTCTACTGAATTATTCTAGGTTATTAGCCTTAGTTAATTACTGTAGGTATCCCTGACCGTGGTACTCAGGGATCCCTATCCTAGACATGATGCAAGACAATACTGGTTTATTTGTACAAACGCAATCGCCCGCGGTGTCTAGGTCATTCAATTCTGTCATGACATGCTAGCCGTCGCAACAATATTCGAGATATATATCATGTCAAGTTCACTGTCAAGAGTGCGCCACGACGGGCCACTATCTTGTCATGTCATTTGTCAAAAGTGCACCGCAACTGGCCACCATTATGTCATGGAACATATTTAAAATTAACATTTAACCTGGTATAAGCTTATATGCAATAACTAAATATAAACAGGGTGCGAGAGTTGTGGAGAAATCATGCGGCTCAGGGGAGACGGGGAATAACTTCTACATAAGAACTCAAAATGAGGTGCACCAGAGATATTCGGAAAGACAAGACAAAGATCTAAAACTTTCATGTTTTAAGCTTTTCGAAATTCTGGCTAGAAAATAGCTAAACTTGGCAAAAACAGTCATTCTGTGCACTTTTTACGCCAAAATTCAATTCTACGTAAAAAACGCAAAAGGGGAGGGTTCCAGCATAAAATTTCACATTCTGGGTACCATCCAGCGTAAAATACGCAATTTTAGGGTTCCCTGCGTAAAATTTTACATTATGGATGCTATCCAGCGTAAAATACGCAATTTCAGGATTTTCTGCGTAAAATATTATATTCTGGATGCTATCCAGCATAAAATACGCAATTTCAGGGTTTTTTTGCATAAAATCTTACATTCTGGATGCTATCCAGCATAAAATACGCAATTTCAGGATTCCCTGCGTAAAATTTCACTCAGCCGACATGAAAAATTCAGAAAACTTGTTTTGGCCATAAAAACTTCATTTTGACTCGAAATAAGGTAAATCAAAAACCAAATTCATACGAAATTTCGTGCTCTTGCTCATGGAACTATTGGTTTTCAAAAATAACAAGTTTTAGTAGCTCAAAACCAAGAAAAACTCCATGAACTCATGAAACCCCAAGTTACAACGTAGATCTAGAAGAATCTATCCATAAAAATTAAAAACTCCAAGTTCTAAAGAGGCTTATAATCATGTAAAGAAGAGAATAAAACAATAAAACTTGACATCCATCATGAAGCAAGTTGCACTTGCCTAGGGCTCTTGGGTGTAGGTGGAGAGTAATGGTGAGGAAGAAAAAGAGTGAATGAGGAGAGCGAAAGAGTGTTAGGTTAATAAATGGGGATGGTGGTGGTAGGTAAGGGTTCTCCACTTGGTTCATGATAAACCAATAAGTAACCCAAGCCGAACCAAGCCAACCAAAACAAGCCGAACCAAGCCATGAGACATGCAATACGAGTCAGATACGTACACGTATCCTAAAATACGTAATACGAACCATGATCATTACAACTCTACCTACCTTAAAAGAATTCCGTCCTCCGAATTTAATTAAGAGGCTAGAGAGGCAAGAACAAGCTATATTCAAGCAATCTACTATGCAATCATTCATTTCAAGCAAAAAATTTAGAGCGTAAGACATATGAAAGACATTATACCTTATGAGTCAAATAGGTCGGGATATCGCGATCGGATATCATCCTCACGCTCCCATGTTGACTCACTCAAAGAGTGATAACCCCAAGCAACTCGAACTAACTTGATAGTCTTGTTCTTAAGTATCTTCTCTCTCTGGTCCAATATGGACAAGGGTCCTTCCTCATACGAAAGATTGGTACCAACAACCAATTCCGAATGATCCAGGATATGACTCGGGTTCGAGATATACCGTCGTAGTTGGGATACATGGAACATGTCATGCACCTCACTCAGAGACGGCAAAAGAGCGAGACGATAGGACACATCTCCTACTCGCTCCAGGCTATCGAACGTCCCTATATACCTAGGACTAAGCTTTCCCCGTACGCCGAAACGAATGACGCCACGGTTAGGCGAGATCCTAAGGAATACATGGTCGCCGACAGAAAATTCAAGGGGACGCCGATGAGAATCGGCCCAATGGCGTTGGCGATCTTGTGCAACGCGAAGATGATCTCTAACTCTCTTGACCACCTTGACTGTCTGAGTGATCATTTCTGGTCCAAGCATTTATCTCTCTCCAATATCGTCCCATACTAGCGGAGATCGGCACTTCCTGCCAAATAATGCCTCGAACGATGCCATTTGGATACTGGCTTGGAAACTATTGTTGTACGAGAACTGCACCAGGTGCAGGTGATCTTCCCACGAACCACCGAAGTCGAGTGTACAAGATCTCAACATATCCTCAAGTGTCTGGATCGTGCGTTCCGACTGACCATCTGTCTGCGGGTGATAAGCTGAGCTGAACTGGAGGTGAGTTCGAAAAACTCTCTTGCAGACTAAACCAAAAGTGCGACGTGAATCTTGAATCTCTGTCCGAGGTGATACTGACTGGTATACCGTGAAGTCGGACGATCTGCCTAAGGTACATCTCTGCTAGCTGAGCCGTCGACTGACCAACTATGAATGGAAGAAAGTGAGCCACCTTCGTGAGCCGATCAACTATAACCCAAATAGCATCTCTGCCAGCCGGGGATCTAGGTAAGCCAGTCACGAAGTCCATGGTCACATGCTCCCACTTCCATTCTGGAATAAGCAAGGGCTGAAGAAGTCCAGCTGGCCTCTGATGTTCAGCTTTAACTTGTTGACAAACCAAACATCGATAGACAAACCGGGCTATCTCCCTCTTCATGCCATTCTACCAAAAGTGCTGACGGATATCTCGGTACATCTTCGTGTCACCGGGATGAATCAAATACTGAGAACTGTGAACGTCGGTCATGACTTCCTGTCTGATATCTCTACTGGGTACACAAAGACGCTTACCATGTCGAAGTGTACCGTCTTCATGAATGCATAATTCTGGTCTTTGTCCTGCTACACATTCTGTCCTAAGCCGCTGAAGCTTAGAATCTGATGACTGAGCTATCTTGATTCTCTCAACTATACTGGACTGAACTTGCATGCTGGCCATCAATGCCACACTGGTAGGAAGGACAACTTCTATACCCATCTTCTGAAGATCTGCTAACAATTCTGGTTGCGCTGTCAGAAAATAGACTCTGGCTTTCCTGCTCAATGCATCTGCAACAATATTAGCTTTTCCAGGATGATACTGCAGGTTGACATCATAATCCACAAGCAGCTCTAGCCATCTTCTCTAATGCATGTTAAGATCCTTCTGAGTAAACACATACTTCAGGCTCTTGTGGTCGGTGAAAATCTCCACCCTATCTCCATACAAGTAGTGTATCCAAAGCTTGAGTGCAAACACTACTGTTGTCAGTTCCAAGTCGTGGGTTAGGTAATTCTTCTCATGATCACGAAGTTGTCCTGACGCATAAGCTATTACCTTCCCATGCTGCATCAAAACACATCCTAAACCTCTGCCTGAAGCATCACAACACACTAAAAATCCTCCGGTCCCATCTGGAAGTGTGAGAATGGGTGCCGTCATTAAGCCTCGCTTCAACTTCTCAAAAGAATCCTGACATTCCGCTGTCCAAGCAAACTGCACATCCTTGTGGGTTAACTGCGTCAGTGGTGCTAAAATCCGAGCAAAGTCCGAAACAAATCGACGGTAGTAGCCAGCCAATCCAAGAAAACTGCGAACTTCTGCAACTGTGCTGGACACTGGCCACGTTTCGATAGCCACGATCTTCTGGGGATCCACTTCTACTCCTCCTCTAGTAATGATATGACCCAAGTACGAAATGCGATCAAGCCAGAACTCGTATTTACTAAACTTGGCTTACAACTGGTGCTCTAGAAGAATCTGGAGGACAACTCTGAGATGCTGCTCATGCTCCGCTTCACTCTTGCTATAGACCAGGATGTCGTCTCTGAACACAATCACGAACTGATCCAAATAAGGAATGAAGATGCGATTCATGAGGTCCATGAATACAACCGATGCATTGGTTGCTCCAAATGGCATAACAAGGAACTCCCAATGCCCATATCTAGATCTGAATTCCGTCTTCGGGATGTCCTGCTCTCTGACTCTGATCTGGTGGTACCCTGACCGCAAATCTATCTTCGAGAATACTACTGCTCCTATGAGTTGATCAAATAAGTCATCTATCCTCGGGAGAGGGTATCTGTTCTTGATTGTCACTGAGTTCAAGGAACGATAATCTACACATAATCTGGATGTACCATCCTACTTTTTCACAAGAAGCATCGGGGCTCCCCAAGGCGATCCACTAGCACGAATGAATCCCTTGGTCCTGAGTTTTTCAATCATTTTGTACAATATCTCCAATTTTGACGGTGCCATCCTGTAGACTCTCTCTGACACAGGTACGGTCCCGGGGATCAAGTCTATGGTGAACTCGATCTCTCGCTCTGGCGGCATTCCTGGAAGCTCTTCTGGGAAAACATCTGGAAACTCCTCGACGATCCGGGGTAACTGCACTGCTGCTACTACCATCCGTAATACTGGAAGAGAAGGTTCAACTTCACCTCGGGAGAAGGAAAACTTCGGCTCGCCTGGAATGCTAAAAATAATCCTGCCAAGGTGGCAGTCTATCCTAGCATACTGGTCCCTCAACCAATCCATCCCTAAGACCACATCATAATCGGCCATCGGGAATTCTATCAACCTAGCGGGAAACTCTCTACCGTTAACTACGACCCGACACGAGAAAAACACTCTATCTACTCCCATAAGACCGTTACCAGTAAGTATATTGAGCCTTACTGATAATGACTCGGACTCCAGTCCTATCCGTGTCGTGAATCGTGCAGACATAAATGAATACGAGGCACAAGAATCAAATAATACTGAAGCTGGAAAGGTGTTGACGAGAATAGTACCTGCCACTACCTCACCGGGTGCTATTCCTTCCTCTCCCATGGTCAAGGCCAGCACTTGACCATGCCCTCTGGGTGCGGGTCCCCTCTGCTGAAAATTTCTCTGCCTGCTCTGGATCAGGGCTTGGGCTTGGGCATACTTCTACGGTCTCTGCTGCTGGAATGCCTGGGCCTGCATCGGCAATGGCCTCAGGAACGGGTACTGCAGCTGCTGCTGCTGCTGGACTGGTGCTGGTCCTCTAACTGAAGGACTAGAGAAAGCTGATGATGAACTCCCCCTGTTCGGGCAGTTCCCAACCCTGTGGTCTGGGGCACCAAAAATAAAGCACAAACCCTGTGCTCTGCGACATCTGATACCACATGCCCCGGCTTCCCGCAGTATGAACATCCCACTGTGGAAGACTGCTTCTGCTTCTGCTGCTGGGGGTACGTCGGGGTGGAATGCTGAACCGACATCACTGAGGCCGCCCGCCTCGATCGGAGCTCCAATAGTCAAAGCCCTGGCTGCCGGGGCTGGGACTGACGACTGGTTCATCTGGCTATGGGATCGCTTCCGACCTCCGGTCCTATCCACGATCCTCTGGGAGGTATATTCAAGCCTTCGGGCTGCCCTCAGTACTGTATCAAAGGTCTGATGCTCAAACTGCTCTACCGCCAACAAAATTTCTAGATGGAGCCCCTGTTGGAACCGCTGGGCTCTATCGAACTGGGTTGCCACCATGGTGGGAGCAAACCGACTAAGCCTAGAGAACTCGGCCACATATCCATCGACCGTCCTGTCCATCTGCTTCAGATTTGTGAACCTCGTTTGTAGATCATACCGAGCTACAGCATCAAAATACTTGGTCTGGAATCTCTTTCTGAATACTGCCCAGACAATAGGGGCCACTAATCCAACGGCCTGCGCCGCCTACCAGCTGTGGGAAAGATCCAATAGTTGTAGGCGCACCACGGCCACCTTTTCGTTCTCTGGAGTCCTAGCTGCTTCTAGAATCACCTCTGTGTCCTGAAGCCATACATTTGCAGCGATCGCATCTTCACTGCCGTCGAAGAAGGGAGGGTTCAAGCGCTTGAAGCTGTTGGCCGCGCTATTACTCCGATGACCTCCTCTGGTCAAAGCGTCTGCCACCGCCTGGTGTAAGACATCTCCTCGACGATCCTGGAAGGCTAATAGTGACCTGATGAGACCCACCAAAGTGCCATCATCAGGCTCTGCAGGCTGGACGTGCTGAACTGGTGGCTCTCCTCCAGTAGGCATAACTCTGGAGGCTACTCCTGAATGTTGGGCTTGATCTCCGGGTTGCTGCTAGTCCACGGGAGGTGCTCCGCCTTGCTGATCGGCAGGTCTAGGAACAATGTCGCTGAAGAAGACGACATAGGGAATAATAAGGAAGGACCAGGATAGATCAACGATACAAGCACGTGATCAGGTCAAGATTACAGGGATTCAGAAGATACAAGCAGAGATCAAGGACGAGTGCTGATTTAGACTTCTATTCGGTAAACCCTCATATATCTTGATTTATAAGACCTGTATGGGCCACCACTTAAACCATGTAACGTCCCAGAACCAGAATACTGGAGAGCGGGGGCGTACATAGCCAGCTACGTATATTGAAGTGCAACCCACCTCGCTATACGGTCACGGCTCTCTAGATACATGAGGGTTTAACTACAAGCCAACAGTCTCCTATGGTCATAAACCAGCCTATTGTCTCAATCTCAAGCAAGCAATAATAGTTACAAGATGTCAGAGCACCAAATATATAATAGCAAGGCATCCCATACATTACACATTCAGCTGATCATGAAGCTAGTCGTACAAAATGTCAAGACTAGCAAGAGTTCAGTCATACATGATCAACCCTAGGATCTGTCAATCATGTTACAGCCCGTAGACAGACAGTAAGTAAAGGTGCAATCGAGCTAACACGTGCTCGTCGACTAAACGCCTCAAAAGAATAATTTTATAATAAAGTGGGAGGACAAAAGAAATCCACTCATTGCCAGGGTTACGCCTGGTGGTCACCATCTGGCTGGAAGGTAGGTAGATCCTCTGGAGCTTCTCCGATATCTGGCCATACAAAACCAGCTGGATCAGACCCCAGAAGGAGCAAGTGCCACAAAGGAGGCTTCACTTAGGAACTAAAACCAGTATATCACAATAGAATATTAAAGATAATAAATAAAGAACTGATAATAATAGAGATAACAACAGTAAACTGAGTACGAGGAAACCATTCAAGTAGCCAGGTCACAACCCTTAAACCAAACAAGGACCGGGGTTGTAACCCTTTACCTGAATAGAAATCCGTCTCAAATACTATTGGTACAGTGAATACAATAAATGAAAAAAGGACACAGAACTGCTCCGGGATCCAGGTTACAACCCTTAAACCAAACAAGGACCGGGGTTGTAACCCTTCGCCTGAACAGAACTGGACCTTCGATCTTTATCGCTAAGGCCAGTATAAATAATCATGGCATTAAGGTAAGGTAAAACATGACGAACATGGCATAGGGTTGCAATAAAACAATAAACGAAGAGAGGACACAGAACTGCTCCGGGAGCCAGGTTACAACCCTTAAACCAAACAAGGATCGGGGTTGTAACCCTTCGCCTGAACAGAACTGGACCCCCGATCGTTATTGTTAAGGCAAGCATCAATAATCATGTCATGTCACAATCTTGCACAGGATCAGGATAAGACTAAGCTGGAATAAACTCCATCCAATCAATCGCGGCCAATCAAGAGTACGGCTTAATACTTTTAAATAACTAGAGTTATCACAGGCCTAGTTATTAGCAAGATGCAATAAGATTATTCCAACAGCCACAAGCCCTGCAGACCATCCGGTTATCCAGGTCGAATGTCCGTTTATAAAGAATGCAACATGTGACTGTGTGCTGGAAATGTGCCCTACTCGTCGGTAGGCTAAAAGTCTACTTAATGTGCCCAGATAATGGGATTGCCTGTAGCTGAAAATCTCTTCATGTCTACTGAATTATTCTAGGTTATTAGCCTTAGTCAATTACTGTAGGTATCCCTGACCGTGGTACTCAGGGATCCCAATCCTAGACATGATGCAAGACATTACTGGTTTATTTATACAAACGCAATCGCCCACGGTGTCCAGGTCATTCAATTCTGTCATGACATGCTAGCTGTCGCAACAACATTCGAGATATATATCATGTCAAGTTCACTGTCAAGAGTGCGCCACGACGGGCCACTATCATGTCATGTCATTTGTCAAAAGTGCACCACAACTGGTCACCATTATGTCATGGAACATATTTAAAATTAACATTTAACCTGGTATAAGCTTATATGTAATAACTAAATATAAACAAGGTACAAGAGTTGCGGAGGAATCATGCGGCTCAGGGGAGACGGGGCATAACTTCCACATACGAACTCAAAATGAGGTGCTCCAGAGATATTCGAAAAGGCAAGACAAAGATCTAAAACTTTCATGTTTTAAGCTTTTCGAAATTCTGGCTAGAAAATAGCTAAACTTGGCAAAAACAGTCATTCTGTGCACTTTTTATGCCAAAATTCAATTCTGCGTAAAATACGCAAAAGGGGAGGGTTCCAGCATAAAATTTCACATTCTGGGTACCATCCAGCGTAAAATACGCAATTTTAGGTTCCCTCCGTAAAATCTTACATTCTGGATGCTATCCAGCGTAAAATACGCAATTTCAGGGTTCCCTGCGTAAAATCTTATATTCTGGATGCTATCTAGCGTAAAATACGTAATTTCAGGGTTTTCTGCGTAAAATCTTACATTCTGGATGCTATCCAGCATAAAATACGCAATTTCAGGGTTCCCTGCGTAAAATTTCACTCAGCCGACATA